>QANY01003393.1:374709-379709 GCA_003255025.1 Datisca glomerata
CTTTCATTAATGGAAATTTTTTGATGTAGTGAGTAATAACTTTGGTTGTTCGCTGTTCAAAAATTCTTGTTTAGGCAGTTCATACCATCCATACATAATGTTTTGATCTAAGATTTCAATTCTTCCATGTTTCAGCAGTAGTATATTGTTCCATGGAGCTAAGGTCCAAAATATGGAAGAAACAGGTGTTTTCACGACTCTACCACCCAGTCAATTCTGTTCCACTTAATCCCTATTTCATGGCCACATTTTTTTCCGGCTAAGGAATGGGAAACCTTTCTCTTGTTACATGAATCCAATTTTCATTTCATCCGGGAAAAGCCATCTTTTTCTCAACAATGTCTTTGTCATTTGATCCAATAGCGTTCCGTTAGATAGGAACAGATTTGATAAATACTGATAACTCTCGGATGGAGTATTAGAACGGAAAAATCCATTAGATAATGAACTATTGGTTCTAAGCCATCTCTGGCGATGAATCAACAATCCGAAGTGCTTTTCTTGCGTATTCTTGATAAACCAGCGTTTATATATAGATGTAGGAAGATCTGTTTGGGAAGTAAGAAGCCCCTTTGACATCTCTTCATCTGCAAAGAATTCTCGATGTGAAAACACAGAGACAAAAGGCTGATCTTTGAATAGGAAAAAGAGTGGATCTGCAGGATCCCAAATGAATTGGCTTATTCGAAAAAAGCCTTGTTCTTTGGAAGATCTATCTCGTGTCTGGTACTGCACGGTTCCACTCTGCAAGAACTCCGAATCATTCTCTTGAAGCTCATCCTCTTCATCATAAATGATCCGCTTGCCCCGAAATGACCTAGCCCAATAGGGAAATCCCAATGAATTGGGCCTTTCGATACAATCAAATAGAAAGCCCCAAGGGCGCCATATTCTAGGAGCCCAAACTATGTGATTGAATAAATCCTCCTCTATCTGTTGCGGGTCGAGGACTCCTTCTCCTTCCCCTTCTTCAAACTCCGATTCGTATTGTTCATAGAGAAATCTCTGATCAACGATAGAACAAGATCCATTTTGCATCATATCTAAGGGATTCCTTGGTTCGGGCCGAAGAAGCAATGTCACTCGATCATTATCAAATCGACTGCAATCTTTTTCTGTCCGTGAGGATCCCACCAGAGCGCCTTCTACTTCTAATAGGCCATGAACTAGATCAGAATCATTCTCAACGAGTCCATAAGAAGTGATCCCATTTTTTTCATCGGGTCCGGGTAGAGACCAAAGGTCTTGAGCGACCGATCCGGCAGAACAACTCAAAAGATAAAGAAGTATCGTTAATTTCTTCATGCTCGTTCCAAGTTCGAAGTACCATTTGTACAAATAAGAACCCCCTTCGTTACATGATTTCTTCTTCATATAGATAGATATAGGATCTATGGAGCAATTACTTAGAAGTACATTTTGTGCAACAGCCCTTCCTATCTGATAGAAAAGGATCCCATGATCCTGAACCGATCTTACCTGGGATCGCAAATCCCAAGTTTGTCTATGAAGAGCAGATCTAATTATATTAGTGTCTATAATGGATTTCTTCTGCGTAATACTAATCGATAGGGCCTCATTGGTAAGTGCTACAAGATCTCGTACATTGGAACCCATGGTTATGGACCCGAATCCATTAGTATGGAACATTTTCTTTTCCAAGTGAAATCCCCTAGTATATGAAAGAGTGAAAAAGTGCTTTCGTTGTTGTGGAATAAGAAGCCTTCGTATTTTAATGCATGTATTTAATTTATTCGGAGCTATTAGAGCGGGATCCACTTTTTGGGGAATATGAGTCGACGCAATAACAAGAATATTTCTAGTGGAACATCTTTCACAATCCCTGGAGATATAGTTCACTAATAGACCGAGGGATAAGTAATTCGACTCATTCACATCCAGATCATGAATGTTTGGAATCCATATTATGCAAGGAGACATTGCTTTTGCTAATTCGAATTGAAGGGTGATATAAAATCGGTCTATTTCCGGCATCATATCCATAGTTAGCGCATTCATCATAGTTAGAAGCTCCAGCTCCGTATCAAGGTCACGGTCGATATCGTCACTATCATCAATATCGCCACTATGATCAATATCGTCACTATCATCAATATCGTCACTATCATCAATATCGTCACTATCATCAATAAGAAAACCCTTAGGCTTGTTATCCAGGAACTTGTTCAGAAATACTGTAATGAAAGGAACATAGGAGTTTGTCGCTAGGTATTTGACCAAATAGGATCGTCCAGTTCCTATAGAACCTATCACTAAAATACCCCTAGAGGGGGATAGGGCTAAGCGGAGCGAAAAGGGTTTTCCATGAGATGGGAAATGAAAACTATTAGCCCCACACGAGGTTTGTGAATAAGTGATTGTCTGATAATGAGCAAGGAATGTCCGTCTTTCTGCTAAACAGGATGTATTGAACTCATAATTCATTAGATACTTTTTATGAATGTCAACTAAGTATCGTAAGTAAATTGCTCCCGGTTGTTCAATCATTTGATAACCAGAGTCATTCTTTGATAAATGATCACTATGAGTCAGACTCAATAGAATTTGATCAATCCTTTTTTCTGTCGTTAAGGTGGAGAACTGAACCAAGAATTCTCTTTCTTTATCATCAATCGAATCACTGTTCGAGACCCAGGATTCTATTTTATCATCAATCCAATCACCGTTCACATTTTTTCTTTTTCTTATCAATGAATATATCTCTTTACTTGTATGACTTAGATGTCTCGTATTTCTCGAAAAAGCGATTCGATTGATGGGATTTGGTATGATACTTATGAGATCGATGATATCGATGAGATTGATATTCCAATCTTTATTCTTAGAACGTATTGATTTGACCCCATAAGCGGGACCACCACCCCATAGCATGTTGCCACCAGAAGCAGAACCCCATATTTCTTCTAGAGAATCTCCTAATTGTTCCAGAGCAACTAGAAAGAAATTCTTTAACCAGAAAGAATTCAGTTCAGATGTGGGATACCTATCCAGAAGTTTTCGCAACTCAATCATGTATGATGGAATCATCAAAGATTTGACCTTTTCGAACTCTGTCTGTAACTCACTATAGGCTCGAGAAACAAAGAGAAGATGTGTACGAACGAGATATCCAGCAACAAGAAGAAGGAAAAGGATTGAATAGAGGAACTCCCGAACATTTGGCGATCTCAGATGTGTCGATATCAATGGTGACTCATTATTTCGATGAATCATTTCTTCGGACATAAGAAGATTATGTAAACACTTACTCGAAATCTCACTTATCAGATTCCATTGTGGAAGACACCATTTTTTCTGAAGAATTCGCCATGATATATCTGATCCATGCATAATATCATGAAAAATGGATACAAATTTTTGGCTGCTACTTAGTATCGGCAATAGGTCTGAAAAAGTATCTAAAAATATCAAATTTAGATATTTGTACCCTGTCGAAGTAAGGAACCATGGCATATATGTTTGGAATAGATTCCATTTTGAGAGAGTTGAAAAAGCACTATCTCGTTGAAAGGTTCTATACATCTGCCCTTTCTCAAGGCATTTCTTTAGACAAAGACTCCGTTTTTTCCTCTTTTCGGATGGTAAATATTTCTCAGAACATGGAGTGTGAATCAAACCCATTTTTGAATTGAAATTGAGATACTGATGCAAGTTCTTCCCTTCTGAATCAGATAAATTCATATCTGAAAGAGGTTGACAATAAGTTCTTTAAAAATTGACTATTTGTCCCTCTGTTAAAGGTGTTCCAGAAATGTGTGCGATCGAGTAAATAGCTCTACAAACGAATGGATCGGATCGAATTGGAAAATGGAAAGATTTGTACAAGTTATACCTTTCGTCACCACTTTGTGGAAAATCGTTAGGTATGAATATGTTAGATACCTGTGACTCGATTGGTGAAATAGTATCTCTCTCCAAAAAAGCATGTTTTTTATACCACCGCACAAAGAAAATATTTTGTTGCGAATGAACAAGATATTGAGGAATTGTCCATACGTAAAATCATAATTATTGATACGGGCATTTTCCACATAATCCACATAAAAATGGAATCTTTTGTTACAATAGAAGTAGAAGTGATGTGGATTATTCAAGAATCGAAGTCAATTTGCTTTAGAAAAAGAAGATATCAATGAACTTCTATGAAATGGTTTCACGGGATTTAGCCAATTGTCTTGATCGTGGGATATCATTGAGAAATAGGAATCCGTGTTATCAAAAGATTTCCTGCGATTATTTCTAGTATGGAATGAGTCAATCATCCACTTTGGTATCTTATTGAACAAAAATGGTGATATTGTTCCTCCATTGATCAAGAATTTCGATTTTTGGGAAGTATCATGATCATCCAATAAGAAGGGTTTCCATTTTTTCAAATGAACGATTTGAAGACCTATTGATTCTAACAACTGATTGCAGAGTTGATCATTCAGACCTTTCAATTCATAGATGTGGATCTCAGACCTATGAATGGGGATATTCCCGAAACTCACAAATAAAAAAGGAAGTGAGTTAGACAAAAAGAGAAGAAACTTGGACAAAAAAAGAAGTAACTTGGACAAAAAGAAACGAAGTGACTTAGACAAATCTTTTTTGTCGATAACCTTAGACCAATCAATCGAATATTGATTAATACGTAATCGATCGAAGACTACTTGAAAATGAAAATGGCTCTTCTGCTCAGAAATTAAATGTTCCAAATGTTCCTGGAAATTCTTGCTCCCATTGGACCATTTGTATCTATATGCATTAGGATCCCGATTCATGGATCTCTCGGTTCGAGAAATCAAAATAAGAGGATCGAACCATTTCTTCTGACCCTTTTTCAAATTGGATAAATGTTGGTTGATCGTATATTTCATTATAGTTCTATGATTCAGAGTATCATTTCCTATTTTATCCCTTTGAATTCCATATTCGAAGTTGTGATCGGATCTATTCATTAAAAAGAATCGATTCAATTCATTTCTTATGTACCC
>QANY01003393.1:384709-412209 GCA_003255025.1 Datisca glomerata
AAGTTTAGTCATTAGTAAAGCGGAAGTCAACCAAAGTACTACTGTGAAAAAATTGAAACCTCGAGCTCGAGGCCGGAGTTATCCGATAAAAAGACCTTCTTGTTATATAACTATTGTATTGAAAGATATATCTTTAAATGAAGAAGAGTGTAAAAGATCCCAATACTCCCTATTATGCTTAAAAAAACCTGGATGGATAAATAAAAATAAATACACAGATATGACGTCTTATGATATGTATAATAATGGGGGATTATGGGACAAAAAATAAATCCACTCGGTTTTAGACTTGGTGCAACCCAAGGACATCATTCTATTTGGTTTGCACAACCAAAAAAATATTCCGAAGGTCTACAAGAAGATCAAAAAATAAGAAATTGTATCAAGAATTATGTATAAAAAAATATAAGAATATTCTCAAGTGTTGAGGGAATTGCACGTATCGAGATTCAAAAAAGAATTGATCTCATTCAGGTGATAATCTATATGGGATTCCCAAATTTATTAATAGAAGGTGGGTCTCGAAGAATCGAAGAATTACAGATGAATGTACAAAAAGAATTCAATTTTGTGAACCGAAAACTCAACATTGCTATTACAAGAATTGAAAACCCTTATGGACACCCTAATATTCTTGCAGAATTTATAGCCGGACAATTAAAGAATAGAGTTTCGTTTCGCAAAGCAATGAAAAAAGCTATTGAATTAACTGAACAGGCAGGTACAAAGAGAATTCAAGTACAAATTGCAGGGCGTATAGACGGAAAAGAAATTGCACGTGTCGAATGGATCAGAGAAGGTAGGGTTCCTCTACAAACCATTCGAGCTAAAATTGATTATTGTTCCTATACAGTTGGGACTATCTATGGGGTATTAGGCATCAAACTTTGGATATTTGTAGACGAGGAATAATAAGCCTTTACTCAACTTGTCTTTATGTTTTATTCAATGATAGAACAAAAAATGACAAAGTCTCTCATTCTTTTTCTGTTAAATCACAAATGAGCAATTCTATAAGGTTGAATAAAAATTCAATTAATCATTTGATGTAATTGCTATGCTTAGTGTGCGACTCGTTGGTTTTTTTAAAGTTCAGATAAAAAAAATGGACTGGCCCACAATATGAACTAATAATTATAGAACTAATAACCAACTCATCGCTTCACATTATCTAGATCTAAAAAACCAACCAGTCAAGATATGTTATATTGGTCATATCATTGTAGCAACTGAAATCTTTTTTGCAATAAAAAAAACCAATCTCATTATGAGTTGTGAAGCAATAAAAGTATGCGGATAAATGGAAGGGTGAAAGAAAGAGAGAGAAAGAATAGAAATGATATATGATTCCAAGATAGAATATGTAAGGTCTATGAGAAATCTCATAAAAGGTAGTGTAATAAAGCAGCAATACTGATTGATTCTTTATTAGATGAATCAGTTCAGAGAACAAAAAAGCTAAGAGCCCTGAGCCAATAAGGACTGAGAAGATTGACTCAAGAACTAATTTTATTATGGGCTCCATTGTAGAATTCAGACCTAACCATTAATCAAGAAGATATGGGAACGAGGGAACCCGTGATTACATAATATTCTATTGAAAACGAATCCTAATGATTCATTGGGTAGGATGGCGAAATGAACCCAAGACCAATCCATTTATTCGGATAGGTCCTTTCATAGGTTAACCCTAGAACTGAAATACATATAAAAAGAGTAAATATTCACCCGTGAACGATTTTATTTGATTTATAAATTTTGATCGATCAAATAGAATACTAGATAATAAAAGGCAAAAGAAAATAAGGACATTACATTATCTATAACATTATTTATAAAAGAAAATTATTTATAATAATAATAAATTTCTATAATCTATAATAGAATCTATAAATATAGCTATAATAAAATCTATAAATATAGAAAGAATCTATAAATAGAATACATAGTGAGTTCTATCTCAAAAGAAGATATACAAATTTTTAATAGATAGATTAGATATTCGATGAAATATCCCATGATTCAGTATATTATTGATTAATTAAATACATGTATATTCTTTTTGAATCGTTTCATTCGCGAGGAGCTGTGGATGAGAATAAATTATCATTCCGGTTCTGTAGTAGAGATGGAATTGAGAAACAACCATCACTATAACCCCAAAAGAACCAGATTTCGTAAGCACCATAGAGGAAGAATGAAAGGAATATCTTATCGAGGTAATCGTATTTGCTTCGGTAGATACGCTCTTCAGGCACTTGAACCCGCTTGGATCACATCTAGACAAATAGAAGCGGGACGAAGATCAATGACACGAAATGCACGACGCGGCGGAAAAATATGGGTACGTATATTTCCAGACAAACCAGTTACACTAAGACCTACGGAAACACGTATGGGTTCGGGGAAAGGATCTCCCGAATATTGGGTAGCTGTCGTTAAACCAGGAAGAATACTTTATGAAATGGGTGGAGTAGCAGAAAATATAGCCAGAAAAGCTATTTCAATAGCGGCATAAAAAATGCCTATACGAACCCAATTCATTATTTCGGGATAGGAATGTAGGAAAGCGGTCTTTGGGATGAAAAAAAAACAATTGTAAATTTATTTTTTTGTTTGGTTTGGACAAACAATATTTTTTTTATTTTGCCCTTTGCATTGAAAGAACAGATTAAAAAATAATATGATTCAACCTCAAACCCATTTGAATGTAGCGGATAACAGCGGGGCTCGAGAATTGATGTGTATTCGAATCATAGGAGCTAGTAATCGACGATATGCTCATATTGGTGACGTTATTATTGCTGTAATCAAGGAAGCAGTCCCAAATACACCTCTAGAAAGATCAGAAGTGATCGAAGCTGTAATTGTATGTACTTGTAAAGAACTCAAACGAGAAAACGGTATGATAATACGATATGATGACAATGCTGCAGTTGTTATTGATCAAGAAGAAATCCAAAAGGAACTCAAATTTTTGGTACGATCGCCCGAGAATTGAGATAGTTAAATTTCACTAAAATCATTTTATTAGCACCTGAAGTATTATAAGATGAGACCGCGATATAGTTATAGTATTTTAATTAAATTAATTAATAGATTGTGTCTCACGCATATACCTTTAAGAATTCATAAATATTTAATAAAAATGAGCATGTTGATTATATCCAAATTCGAAGGAAACACGAATTTTCGTTTATCATGGGTAAGGACACTATTGCTAACATAATAACCGCTATACGCAATGCTGATATGAATAGAAAAGGAATGGTTCGAATACCATCTACTAATATCACCGAAAACATTGTTAAAATACTTTTACGAGAAGGTTTTATTGAAAACGTGAGGAAACATCGGAAAAGCAACAAAGATTTTTTGGTTTTAACCCTACGACATAAAAAGGAATAGGAAAGGACCATTTAAAACTATTTTAAATTTAAAACGGATTAGTTGACCTGGTCTACAAATCTATTCTAACTATCAACGAATTCCTAGAATTTTAGGCGGGATGGGGATTGTAATTCTTTCTACTTCTCGGGGTATAATGACAGACCGAGAGGCTCGACTAGCAGGAATCGGCGGAGAAATTTTGTGTTATATATGGTAATCTTTATGATATTTGAATTCTATACAGAACTTCCCCATTTGTAAAAAAAGGGAAATGGTGGGTTTCTAATATCATATCACTCCTCCTTAATTAGTTGATACTTGACGGGGTTTCACCTGAAATGAAAGAACAAAAATGGAATCATGAAGGTTTAATTAATAAACCACTTCCCGATGGTATGTTCCCGGTTCTTTTCGAGGTAATGGGACTATAATTCTATGTTATGTTTCAGGATGGATTCGACATAGTTTTATACGTATACTAGCGTGAGAAAGAGTAAAAATTGAAGTAAGTTGTTATAAGTCAAACGGAGGGCATATAATTTATAAACTACAAAAAAAAAGATTCGAATGATTAGGAGGTTTTTCCATTTGAATATTACTTTTTTTTTGTAAGGATACAATTCGAAATTTAAAATTTCAAGAAACCTATTTTCTTCCAATAAGTAGATTCAGAATTAAGGTAAGGAATGACAAATATGAAAATAAGGGCCTCCGTTCGTAAAATTTGTGAAAAATGTCGACTGATCCGTAGGCGGAGACGCATTATAGTAATTTGTTCCAACCCGAGACATAAACAAAGACAAGGATAATCTTTCTAAAAAGAAAAGGACCCCGAAAGGCCACAATATACACATAAAAAAAAGATCTCTTTTGACATGAAATGGATATATCCATATATCTCTGACTTATATTTATGAGATGATAAAATATGGCAAAACCCATACCAAAAATCGGTTCACGTAGGAATGGACGCATTGATTAACGTAAAAGTACGCGTAGAATACAAAAGGGAGTTATTCATGTTCAAGAAAGTTTCAACAATACAATTGTGATTGTTACAGATGTACGGGGTCGCGTAATTTCTTGGTCCTCCGATGGTACTTGTGGATTCAAAGGTACAAGAAGAGGGACACCATTTGCTGCTCAAACCGCAGCAGGAAATGCTATTCGTACAGTAGTGGATCAAGGTATGCAATGAGCAGAAGTCATGATAAAAGGCCCTGGTCTCGGGAGAGATGCAGCATTAAGAGCTATTCGTAGAAGCGGTATACTATTAAGTTACATACGGGATGTAACCCCTATGCCATATAATGGCTGTAGGCCCCCTAAAAAAAGACGTGTGTATAAATAAACATTGAAGAGATTTCAAGAGAAATAAATAATTCAATGATTTGATCAAATAATATTACTATGGTTCGAGAGAAAATAAGGTATATACTCGGACACTAAAGTGGAAGTGTGTTGAATCAAGAGCAGACAGTAATCATCTTTATTATGGACGCTTTGCTTGGAGAAATAGAAGGAACATGTATCACACGTGCAAAATCTGAAAAAATACCACATGAATACTCTACCATAGTAGGTATTGAAGAATCAGTACATGAAATTTTAATGAATTTGAAAAAAATTGTATTGAGAAGTAATCTGTATGGAAGTCGTGATACGTCTATTTGTGTAAGGGTCCTGGATATGTAACTGCTCAAGACATCATCTTACCACCTTCTGTGGAAATCGTTGATAATACACAGCATATAGCTAACCTAACAGAACCAATTCATTTATGTATTGAATTACAAATCGAGAGGAATCGAGGATATCGTATACAAACGCCAAATAACTTTCAAGATGGAAGTTATCCTATAGATGCTGTATTCATGCCTGTTCGAAATGCGAATAATAGTATTCATTCTTATGTGAATGGGAATGAAAAACAAGAGTTACTTTTTCTCGAAATATGGACAAATGGAAGTTTAACTCCTAAAGAAGCACTTCATGAAGCCTCCCGGAATTTGATTGATTTATTTATTCCTTTTTTACATGCGGAAGAAGAAAACTTCCATTTAAAAAACAATCAACACAAAGTGACTTTACCCCTTTTTACTTTTCATGATAGATTAGCTAAACTAAGGAAAAAGAAAAAAGAAATTGCATTGAAATATATTTTTATTGACCAATCAGAATTGCCTCCTAGGATCTATAATTGCCTTAAAAGATCCAATATACATACATTATTGGACCTTTTAAATAACAGTCCAGACGACCTTATGAAAATGAAACATTTTCGCATAGAAGACGTAAAACATATATTAGACATTCTAGAAATCGAAAAGCATTTCGCATAAATTTGAAATCCATTTGATTTTCTTTTTCTTTATAAAAAACTTTATTAAAAAAAAAAAAAAAAACTTTAGAAAAAAGAAAAAGATGAAAATGGAGTTTGAATATTTAACGCAATCCGTATACTCGAAAAAAATAGAAAATGAAATTGAAACAAAATTTCAGTGAATATGTGTATCTAAGGAGAATTCACTTTGAAGCAACTCTTTCCTAGATACACACGTCGTGATATTTTAGTTATTTCACAATTGAATCAATTTAAAAAAGACCTAAAGTTAGGGATTTATCAATAGGTAATGTTGCTCCAATACCCAACCAAAGGGCTACTACGGTACCAATCAAAAAGACGGTTGTCGCTGCTGGACGACGAAATGGATTTTGGAATTTATTGACATTCTCCAAAAAAGGTACTGTTAATAATCCTGCCGGTACTGAAACCATTAAAAGAACACCCAATAACTTATTTGGCACTGTACGAAGTATTTGAAATACGGGAAAGAAATACCATTCCGGCAATATTTCCAAAGGAGTTGCAAATGGATCTGCGGGTTCACCAATCATTGATGGTTCAACCGCTAAGCCTACGTTACATGCAATAGTACCTAGAATTACTACTGGAAAAATATATAAAAGATCATTGGGCCATGCGGGTTCTCCATAATAATTATGGCCCATCCCTTTAGCCAATTTAGCTCTTAATACATGATCATTCAAGTCAGGTTTTTTTGTTATTAGGATAGGTGAATTATTATAGATCCGTCCCCCGAAGGAACCGGACATGATAATTTTTCATCATCCGGCTCGAGCACAAATCAAACGAACCCCATGGATCCATATAAAAAATCGATATGTTATCCATATCCAAACATATATAAATAATTCCGTGTAAGAAAAAATTTAACAGATTCTGTTTTCCAAAGTTACAACTATTCATTGAAAGTAATTCAGTTCGTACAGAAAAATGCTCAATACCCAATTAGGCTTACAAAGTTGATCATGTTCAAGTGCTTTCTGGGTCGTCTCAGACCTTGCAATTTGACTTTATCCCCCCCAAAAAAATGAAAATGAAAAATATCGATACTTTTTACATACAAATACAAAGGATTTACTTGTTACTAATAGTGTCTAGCCTCTATTCTTCTTTAGATCCCTTGTTTCACTCTGATAGTATAGTATTATAAATCGAGTCAATGCAGAGGAAATGAATGCATTTTTTTACTATTAAATAAGTGAAATAGATAAAATATAATCTGGATTATGCCACATTCCTTATTCTACTGGATCTTACGGAGCCTGTTCATGCACAACATAACATGATCGAGTGTAATCATAGAAAAGATTCTCTTCAAGTGAACCAGCCTATCCTCTGTATGGAGCTTACACGGTGGTTGGAACAAAGACACATTTAGTTGTAAATTCAAATGTGGCAGATAAAGTCATATATCTGCACGGCCAAATCAATAGTTCAAGTCACACACTCCCATAATCCATTTTTTCTCTAAGAAGAATTCACTTCAACTATTCGTATGAATACTATTTTGTCGAGTTGAAGGGAAATATCCAAATACATGTCTTATTTTTTCAATAATCCATATTTGTAGCAATGAAATACTATTCTTCCTCCCCCGAGTAATAAATAACTAATTACCAATATCTATTATTTATATTATTTATAAAGGACCAGAAATGCCTTGCTTACGTATCATTGGGAAGTGCATTAACATAAATACGGCAGTAAGAAGAGGTAATACAAAAGTGTGTAAACTATAAAACCGAGTCAAAGTAGATTGTCCCACACTAGCGCTTCCGCGTAATAACTCTACCAAAGGCGAGCCTATTATAGGAATAGCGTCCGGTACGCCTGTTAGAATTTTGACTGCCCAATAACCAATTTGGTCCCGAGGTAAGGAATAACCAGTTACACCAAAGGATGCGGTCAATACAGCCAGAACCACACCTGTAACCCAAGTCAATTCGTGAGGTTTTTTAAAGCCACCAGTGAGATACACGCGAAATACGTGCAGGATCATCATTAGGACCATCATACTTGCCGACCATCGATGAACTGATCGGATTAACAAACCAAAGTTAGCTTTAGTCATTATATATTGAACAGAAGCAAAAGCCTCAGTAACTGTTGGACGATAGTAAAAAGTCATAGCAAATCCCGTAGCTACTTGTACAAAAAAACAAGTAAGCGTAATTCCTCCTAGACAATAAAATATGTTGACATGAGGAGGAACGTATTTACTAGTTATATCATCTGCAATCGCCTGAATTTCAAGACGTTCTTCGAACCAATCATACACTTTATTGAAATAGGTAAACAAAGAGTTCTCCCCCTCTGAGAACCGTATAGGAGAATTTCATCTCGTACGGCTCAAACAGAAACACCCAAATACCGGTTGTAACGGATATGTGTAATAAAAAGTTTTGAAACTTCTTAATCCTATGATTCAATCTTCTTTGAAGATACGAAAGAATAAAAATCCAAAAACTATTCTTTGTGGTTATAATGCCAAAATATCAAGTCGGCTCATTCATGTTTAATTACTATTGATCATTACGGGCCTTTTGAATATTCTATTTACCTATTTTTTTCTTTATTTTTATTTGTGTGTACTGCACCTTTACTCTTGCTTTCTTTATTATTTTATTGATAGGAATTCTCTTGTTAAGACCCTATGAATCAATTAAAACCTTAAATTCATACTAGAACCACGATGATTCAATAAACCCTTCCAAAAACTAAAAAAAAAAAGGTCAAAAATTCCCTGAGTAAGAACCGTTGGATCATCACTTATTCAATGAATAGATAGAATAAAAAAAAATACAAAGAAACGTTTATCCTTTAATTAAAAAAAAAATAAACGGAAGTTCGAAAAGAATAAAAAATTTGTTGATTTATAACTTCTAACTCTTTTTTTTGGAGTCCGGCCGTGAGGTCTGATAAGTATGAATCATAGTTAGAATCTTTTGTAATCTATTTCATATATTCCGTGCTCCAGATACTAGACTAGACTGAATATCCAACGAGATAAAACCATCTTGATCAAGATGACAGACTTATTCTCTATAGTATCCATAGGATCAATTATAACAAGTCGCACACTCATATTCCGGAAATACAGAAAAAAAGAAATTCCACGATCGAACTACCAAAAAAGAGTGGGCTAAAAATCAGAGACCTACATGCTTTACTTTCTATTGATTTACTTTCTATTGAAAATTAATTGGGGGGTTCTTATGAATCGAATCTAATTCACTGAAATTTCATCCAGTAAAATGGAAGAATTATAAATCTCCAAAATAATAGATAGGAATATCGCAAATAGAGCCATCGCGACACCCATCAAAGGAGTAGTTCCCCAACCAGGAGCTACTTTACCATATTCTGAATCCAATGGTTTCAATAAATCTCCTATAATAGTTTGTCTTGGACCAGATCTAGAACTATCCTCAACGGTTTGTGTAGCCATAAATCCTATTTTGTATTCATTGAGATCTCTTGACTTTGTATACCATTCCGTTGTAAATAAATGATCTTATCATAGATCCATTGTGGTCTTGAAATTATATAATAATGGAAACTGCAACCCTAGTTGCCATCTCTATATCTGGTTTACTTGTAAGTTTTACTGGGTATGCCTTATATACTGCTTTTGGGCAACCCTCTCAACAACTAAGAGATCCATTCGAGGAACATAAGGACTAGTTGAAGTAATGAGCCTCCCAATATTGGGAGGCTCATTACTTCAATTGAGATAATGAAAAATCATTTAGCGAAAAAAATGATTCCGAGAGTAGAGACTAAGAGGAATGTATAAACCAATGCTTCCATAGATTTCATTTTGGTTTACAATTATAGCTTCCATACCTGTTTATTTGGGATCTTTTTCCGGATAAAGAAAAACCAAGACAAGAATCAAAGAAAGGAAAACGCAGCAATACGAATCAAGATTTATCCGGTACCCTATCTATGTCAAATCACAAAAATAAAGGCAAAAAGTAACAGAGCAATGTTGTATCAGACTACTTGTCTCTTTGTAGTTGGATCTCCAAGTTTTTGGAATGCCCCAAATTCTACTTGAGCATCCAAATCTGGGTCAATACCAGCAAAGACATCTCTGAACAAGGTTCTAGCACCATGCCAAATGTGTCCGAAGAAGAAGATCAAAGCAAACGAAGCATGCCCAAAAGTAAACCAACCCCTTGGACTGCTACGAAAAACACCATCGGATTTCAAAGTAGCACGATCTAATTCAAAAATTTCACCCAATTGAGCACGTCTAACATATTTTTTTCACAGTAGCAGGATCACTATAACTGACTCCATTGAGTTCACCGCCATAGAACTCCACAGTTACACCTACTTTTTCAACACTATACTTCGATTCTGCCCTTCGAAAAGGAACATCAGCTCTAACAATTCCGTCTCCGTCTACCAAAACAACTGGAAATGTTTCAAAAAAAGTAGGCATACGACGTACAAAAAGTTCACGCCCTCCTTTATCTCTAAAAATAGGGTGTCCTAACCACCCAACAGCTATTCCATCCCTGTTGTCCATGGAACCCACTCTGAATAATCCACCTTTTGCGGGATTATTGCCGATGTAATCATAAAAAGCTAATTTTTCAAGAATTTTAGACCAAGCTTCTGATAAAATTTGATTTTCGGCTAGCCCAGCACCAACTCTTTGATATATTTCTTGCTGGAAGTATCCCTGATCTTATTGATAATGAGTGGGACCAAATAATTCAATCGGGGTAGTTGCTGAACCATAACACATAGTTCCAGCAACAACAAAAGCTGCAAAAAAGACAGCATCGATACTACTAGAAAGGACGGTTTCAATATTTCCCATATGTAATCCTTTGTATAGACGTTGGGGCGGACGGACACTAAGATGGAATAGGCCCGCTAATATGCCCAATGTACCTGCTGCAATATGATGAGAGGCTATTCCTCCCGGAACAAAGGGATCAAACCCTTCCACACCTCACGCTGGATTTACAGATTGTACCCTTCCGGTTAATCCATAAGGATCGGACACCCATATTCCAGGACCATACAATCCTGTTACATGAAATGCGCCAAAACCAAAGCAAGCCACCCCTGAGAGAAATAAATGAATTCCAAAAATCTTCGGCAAATCTAAAGAGGGTTTTCCTGTACGTTCATCACAAAATATTTCTAAATCTCAATACACCCAATGCCAGATACCTGCCAAGAAGCACAAGCCAGAAAACACAATATGTGCTCCGGCCACACCTTCGTAACTCCAAATACCAGGATTCGTTATAGTCCCTCCTGTGATACTCCAACCACCCCATGAATTGGTTATTCCTAACCGAGTCATGAAGGGTATAACGAACATACCTTGTCTCCACATTGGATCAAGAACAGGATCAGAGGGATCAAAAGCTGCTAATTCGTATAGAGCCATTGAACCGGCCCAACCAACAACTAGAGCTGTATGCATTATATGAACAGAAAGCAAACGACCAGGATCATTCAATACGACGGTATGAACACGATACCAAGGCAAACCCATGGAAATACCCCTTTATCAATGAAAAATAGATACTATGTAACTTTATTGCACTGACAAAAAAATGCTATGGACCTCCCCCTTTCAGGGGATTATCTCAAAGAAAGGATTAATATTTGGTCTAGTCTATTCTTTTAGTAATAATGGAACAATTCTGTTCGTAGGAACAAAAAGAAGCAGATCTATTCTATACCCGATAACTACCAATACGCAATGGTGGGTGGGGGTTGATCCTATTTTATATGAGTGAATGCATACATATTTGTTCATCATTCAAAAGACCTATTCGAAAAAAATTTCCTTTATTCATTGTGTCTTCCTTTTTTATGAACTTATTCAATCTATATACATAATATGATAAAGATAAAAATAGAAAATCTGATAAAGATAAAAGAAAAAATCTGATAAAGACCAATCTTATTTATTAAGACAATAAACCCGTGGTTACGCTTCCACATCAAAGTGAGTTATAGTACTTAATTCTTTTTTTCTTTCATTTAATTCCTATTGGTGTTCCAAAAGTACCTTTTCGAAGTCCTGGAGAGGAAGATGCATCTTGGGTTGACGTATAGTGCGACTTGTCAGATATATTGGGTCATATGGGATTTCCCCATTTTCTCCCCCGATCGAGATATCCTCTCTTTCGCCCAAGAAAGGTTGATTGAATTATCAAAAATTTGGAGCGTGAAGTGCAATTAGATCTATTTTTTTTTTTGGGGGGGGGTGTCCAGATTAATATTATCAATTAGAATAATTTATGGTTTCCTTGGTTGGACCAATAAAATGAAGTATCCAGGCTCCGTTTAGAAAAAACCCAATTTGGAATATATCTATTCTATGATTACTACTTCTATCATATTCTAGTTATAAATAGCAGTGATCTAAAACTGTTAATCAATCGAGTAATATGATGCATACGTTGAATATTTGGTAAAAGACATGAAAAAAAATTGAAAAAAAAAAAGAAGTCGTAGCAAAAAGATATGGTATTTGGCCATTTGTCCTATATGTGCAAATCCAAATTAGGCAGATCTTTACTCGGAGTAGAGCATAAACCTAAAAGAAATTGAAGAAGCCCATTCAGGAACAAGAAAATGACATCGCAATTTGAATTTGATTTCGATGAAGCAATACATCAATGAAAAGTTAGTTCGATTAATTTCATGAATTCGTTTTTTATTTCTTTGAATTTTATAGTATAGATAAAGGGCCAAAACTCATCTTTCTTGAAAAATGAAAGGGAAGAAAAAGCCCTTTCATTAGAAGTTAGAAAGATCCCGCTAAAGAAGGCTGGAATCTAAACATTGATTCTTTTTTTTTTTCGCTATTTTTTTGAACCGTATGCATCAAAAGGTGCATGTACGGTTCTTAAGGTATACAATTTGATCCTAATCAACCGACTTTATCGAGAAAGATTACTTTTTTTAGGCCAAGAAGTTGATAGCGAGATCTCGAATCAACTTATTGGTCTTATGGTATATCTAAGTATAGAGGATGATACCCAATATCTTTATTTATTTATAAACTCTCCCGGTGGCTGGGTAATACCCGGAGTAGTTATTTATGATACTATGCAATTTGTGCGACCAGATGTACAAACAATATGCATGGGATTAGCCGCTTCAATGGGATCTTTTATTCTAGTTGGAGGAGAAATTACCAAACGTCTAGCATTCCCTCACGCTTGGCGCCAATGAGTTTTTTATTTGAGACACAATTTGAGACAAAAAAGAAAACTATGCCTTCGTCATATCAAATATGAATGTTAAGTAATAATAGCATGGCACTTTGAATTCGATATCAGAAATTTTTTTTTCTTTTTTTTTTTTTTTTCTAAAAAATTAGATTATGTATCGAAAGAGGAGTATGAGAGAAAAGGCATTTACAATTTTATCTGATCTATCGATCTATCGGAAGGCCTCTTTCAGCGTCACAAACTTTTTTGTTTTCACAACGGAAGGCTCTTAACAATATTTAGATTATGAAAAGAATACGAAAAAAAGATTTTTTATCATTATTTATTTTAATTTGAAAAACAAAAGAAACTTTGGGATTGCTAAATAAAAGATGAAATAATAAAGCAACAGAGCCATCATAGTATTTTTGAATTACTCTAAAATAAAAGGAAGGGTGGTTATTGGATCATTTACCGATCTGGGTCTGATAGATCCCATATTTTCTATTCCTTCGAGGGAAGGAAAAAATGAATTCCATTGTGGAGCCGTATGCAATGC
The DNA here is from genome assembly GCA_003255025.1 of Datisca glomerata. Lineage (NCBI taxonomy): Eukaryota > Viridiplantae > Streptophyta > Magnoliopsida > Cucurbitales > Datiscaceae > Datisca > Datisca glomerata. Next base: position 398,223 of record QANY01003393.1, read on the forward strand.
ACAAAAGATGCCTGTACGGTTGTTCAAGTCTATCTTTTTTTTTTTTATCTTTGACTCATCATGCAAGATAGAGAAACCATTTATTAAATCATCAGGGTAATGATCCATCAACCTGCTAGTTCTTTTTATGAGGCACAAATGGGAAAATTTATCCTGGAAGCGGAAGAATTACTGAAGCTGCGCGAAACCATCACAAGGGTTTATGTACAAAGAACGGGCAAACCCTTATGGGTTGTATCCGAAGACATGGAACGGGATATTTTTATGTCAGCAACAGAAGCCCAAGCTCATGGAATTGTTGATCTTGTAGCGGTTGAATAAGAAATAGCAGGGATTTCACGCAAATCCGCAATTGGATATTTTATCTTCTTAGAATATTTTCTATTAATTAATCTAGTACTATTAGTATAGAATATAGAAGTAATTCATAATCATCCGATAAGGATCGATCTAAACCAACTCATTATGTATACGATTCAACATGCCAACTATTAAACAACTTATTAGAAACACAAGACAGCCAATCAGAAATGTCACAAAATCATCCGCCCTTCGGGGATGCCCTCAGCGTCGAGGAACATGTACTAGGTTGTATGTGTGACTCGTTCAGATCATGAACTGGGACAAAAGAAAGGAAACAATTTTTTCAGTATCAGCGATCAGTACCAGTGAATAGGATAGAATGGAAGAATTACATTCACTATCTAAAAAAAAATCAAAAATATTTCTCGTATCCTTCTATTGTGTATCAAATTTATGGTTTCTATTGGTGCAAATCTAATCACTTCAACTTTTCAATTGAAGATGAGAAAGAATTCCCCATTGGTAACAAATGCTTATCCATTAAGCAGAGGAAATCCTATTTAACAGAAGGATTATTCCCTTATTCTTACAAGAACGGACTAAGAGGGTCAGCTACCCAGCTAATCTTCCTAATTAAATACCGTTACTGTATAGGTAGATCTTGTTGTGAAAGACCGATTCCTAGATAACTCATTGGTAGAGCCAAAGAGGGTGAATTGTACAAGTTAACAATAGCATTGATTCAATGAAAGAAAAGAAGGAGCTCCGGTGTATAGAGAGGACCTCACCATTTAAGAACTAACCATAGAAACGATAGAACCCACTATTTGTTTATCCATTTCTATTTCTTTTTTTATTTACTATGTTTTTTTATACCTAGTATCAATACAATTTCTTATTTTGAGGTGAAATGCCTAGAAAAAAAAGAAAAAAAAATAAAAATCGTGGTCGGGAAGGTTATAGTAGCAAAAGCCATTGGAATTTTTATTTTATACATTGGAAAAATCCGTTTTGTTATTAATAGACTAGGAAAGGGGAAAGGAATAACTGAAAGAAAGGAAATCCATTAGTTATTCATCAAAGTTTCATTTATTCAATGACCAGAATTAAACGAGGATATATAGCTCAGAGACGTAGAACCAAAATTCGTTTATTTGCATCAAGCTTTCGAGGGGCTCATTCAAGACTTACTCGAACTATGACTCAACAGAAAATAAGAGCTTTGGTTTCAGCTTATCGGGATAGAGGTAAGCAAAAAAGAGATTCTCGCCGTTTGTGGATCGCTCGTATAAATGCCGTAGTTCGAGACAATAAGGTATACTACAGTTACAATAGATTAATACATAATCTTTACAAGAGGCAGTTGCTTCTTAATCGTAAAACACTTGCACACATCGCTATATTAAATAGGAATTGTCTTTATATGATTTCCAATGAGATCATAAACTAAGAAGATTGGAAAGAATCTATCAGAATGTTTAAAATGGAGTTCCCTGGAGAATGAACTCCGGGAAGGTAGAGTAGAAATTAGTATGATAAAATAGGATACTATGCTCAAGTTGTCAAAATGAACAAATATGTTCAATAAAAAAAAGATTGATTCTTCTTCGCCGATTCTTTTTTTTTCTTACGCCACGACAATCAAATCTAGATTCTCGGATTTTTCGAACAAAGCATCAATCCGCGTTTGAGTTTGAATTGTAATTTCAATTTAATTGAAGAGTAAACCTATTTATTTATGGTTCTAAGACCAATAGTTCTAGCGGTCGACTCGCTTCTTTCAAATTGTTTCTCATTATTAAGAAAAGGTAACAAAGATAAAATACGAGCTTGTTTTATAGCAATAGTAATTAATCGTTGCTGTTTTAAAGTCAATCTATTTACCCGTCTAGATAATATTTTTCCTTGTTCACTAATAAATCGACTAATTAAACTCATGTTTCTATAATCAATTCGATCCCCCGATTGGATCGGGGGCAAACGCCTACGAAAAGATCGTTTGGATTTAAGAAAGAGTCGCTTGGATTTATCCATGGTTTGTTTATTCCTTATTCCGAAAATCCTATTTCGATCGGATCAAAACTGATTTAGAATTACGAAATAGGATTTTGTTTGTTTATATTTAAATAAAAAATATGTCTAATATATGTCATTTGTCATCTTCCTTGGAAGGGTGACACACAGACGATCGGTTGAATCTATTTCTTTATCTCCCCATGAATCGTATGTTTGTAACAACGGGGACAGAATTTTCTCAATTCCAATCGACTAGGTGTATTGTGTCGATTCTTTTGAGTAATATATCTGGAAATCCCCATTGATTCTTTATTAACACCGTTTCGAACACAACTAGTACATTCCAAAATAACCGTTACTCGGGCATCTTTACCCTTGGCCATGAACCTCCTTTGGATTTTTGATTCACGCAACTCTTCCATTTTCAGATCCAAAACGAAGAAAAGAAGAAGAAAGGAACGAAAAAAATAGAAGTTGCTAACTCGAAATCCAATTCTGAAAGATTTCGTTGCAATCAAATATAGTAATAATAAGTAATACAATGATTTCTAAATTTAGAATCGCAGTACAGTATTTCATTTTTCATTTAAGTATCTTGTATGATATTGTTGCCCTAGCCATCCAATTTGCATTTCCGTTCTGTTCTCACTCTTTTATTAATTTAATTGGAACCTAGGCCCGAGTCCGAGTTTTACTGAGGGTGAATCCACTTTTATTCTTTCTCTTTTCTAACTTATTCTAATTCTAAAAAAAAGAAAAGAAGGGGAGGGGGATTAGTCACAGATATTTGATTGTATCTCTAATCTTCTTCACCCCTTCCCAGGTCAATAACTAGAATGAAAAAAAGGGGAATATCAACGCATCTGGGAATAAACGATTGATCTCTATTAATAGACCTGCTAAAGACCCGAACCAGAGAGTACTTACTACCGGTGCCACGGAGAGATATGTTTTTAGATCTCGCATTGAAAACCCTCCTTCTTTATAGTAATTTCGAATATATAATGGTAATACATATATGATCAGATATATAGAGTTAATAACCGCTTATATTGTACGCGGAATCCCTAATGAAAATTGAAATAAATATAAAATAATTCGGTAGATATTCCTTTTTTTTTATTAAAAAAAATATGTCCCTTTCCACCTAGGAAAAATATTCATTTTTTTACGCCAGGTTTCATATTTATTTCATGCGTATATAAGTTTTTTTATTATTATATGTTATATGATATGAGACAAAAAAGAAGAAATGGCAAGATAATTTCTGTATATCATAATTTGTGTATAGGAATAGAGGAAATAAATCAAAATGTGGAAAACAAGACAGGGATTCTCTACAATGACACTGTAGACCAATTGAAAGGGATGTAGCGCAGCTTGGTAGCGCGTTTGTTTTGGGTACAAAATGTCACGGGTTCAAATCCTGTCATCCCTACCTATTACTTATCTTCTGAACAGTAACGAGGAATCAATTGAGATCGATTCAAATTGCACATACAGAATCCATTTTTCTTTAATTTTATTATATTCTATATGTATGATAGTATATGCATTAAAGGGTTACATTTATTTTGATAATAAAGCGCTCTTAGTTCAGTTCGGTAGAACGTGGGTCTCCAAAACCCGATGTCGTAGGTTCAAATCCTACAGAGCGTGATTCCATTCTTTTTATTGGTAGGTCGAAAATTACACTGGAAATAATTGAACAACAATCTAAATTTGACCCCCTATGGATTAAAGCAAATAGGAGGTCAATAAAAAAGAAGATGTTAATTAATCAAAGGTCCAACTGATCACCACGTCTGTATTGTAAATATGTAGTTACAAATAATCCAGCCAAAGTAATAGGAATTAGACCTAATACGATTCCAAATAGAAAAACTTCAATCATTTCAATTTATTTGAACGAGGAAAATGAGAGGTAATATCTATCCTTAAGTATTGTCCATGAATCTCAATGACCAAGAATTGGAAATTCACAAGGTAAAGAACTCTAGAATATATGGAATACCACACAAATACTTCTTTTTATGAATTGTGCAGTCAATTAATTTCAAATAAGTCGTATCTTGCTCAGACTGATAAATAGAGCTGAAGTTATAGTGAAAACTGCTAGTAGAAAACTGAAATAACTAGTTATAGTAGGCATGAAGAAGCTAAATGAAATAAATATGTTCTTTTTATACATATGTTTAGAAAGCACTTCCCTAAGTTTCCATTTTTGAAAGATACAAGGATAAGCAAAAATACCAATTGCAAGAAGAAATTCAACTGAAATTTTTTTATTCTCAATTATTATCATTATAGACTACACGATACTAACCAAAATAGAGTAACATAGGTAAAAAAGAAATTCGTCATCTGTCGATCTATCTCTTGATTCCGAATCAAAATATTCATTGGACAACTTTTGAGTTGAATAAACTAATATTGATATTATAAATTGATATTAAAAAAAATGAATATAAATCTATTAAATAGATTGTAAATAATTAAAAATTAGAAAGATAAAATATAGAAAAAATGATAGAATATATATTCAATTTCAAAATAAGAAATTGAATAATGAAATATATAAAATATATAAAATATGTTGTGTAACTTCATTCACAAAATGAAATTTTCTTTGAATCGCTGAAGAATGAATCAACTTATAATGCCCTTTACTTTTTTTACTTGAATTTAAACTCATTTGATTTACAGTAGTGAGTTCATTCCCATAATATTTTGAATAAAAAGTACCAAAGTATCGCACAATCAGATCACTAGAAACTAGGTTCTACATTTTTTCTTTCCATATTAGAAAGCCTCATTCTTGTAATTAGGTTAAGAATGACCCTTTAAGTCTAATGCAAGAAGAATAATGCGTGCATTGCGAATATTGATTATTTTCTTATTTTATTCGTTGTTCTCTTTCTTTCATCGAATACTATGTACTACTGTTACTGGACGACTAACCAATTCCTTAAAATGAAAAGAAAAAAAAAAGGAATTCCAACAAAAATACACGTACAAACACAAAAGGAATATTTCTAGATTTCACATCGAAATGCATTTTGGGATTATGAGAATCTCCTTCATGAATTATGATAAACTAACCCCACATTTTTCCCAATCTTGGAAGTCTAGCCCGAAGCTAATAATCGAGAGAACCCCTATACTACTACAGTACAGGAATTTCAAGAATTTTCTATTGAATGGTACATAATTCTACATCGACAAGCAACAAGAAAAGAAGAAAGAAATTCTCGAGTGCTTCATTGCGATACTGATTGTGAAATTGTGTTGCTGCGTCAGAAGAAGGATAGCTATACTGATTCGGTATACTCTAAGAACACCCTGGGTACTATATTGACGATCTTACAAAGATGGAAGATCAGTTAATTTCCATTTACTGATCCCATCTTTTACGGAATCGATCCCCTTTTTACTGTACAAGAATATGTGGAGCTCGGCATGTCTGGAAGCACAGGAGAACGTTCTTTTGCTGATATTATTACCAGTATTCGATACTGGGTCATTCATAGCATTACTATACCTTCTCTATTCATTGCAGGTTGGTTATTCGTCAGCACGGGTTTAGCTTACGATGTATTTGGAAGCCCTCGTCCAAACGAGTATTTTACAGAGAGCCGACAAGGAATTCCATTAATAACTGGCCATTTTGATACTTTGGAACAACTCGATGGATTTAGTAGATCTTTTTAGGAGGACCCAATGACTATAGATAAAACTTATCCAATTTTTACAGTGCGATGGTTGGCTGTTCACAGACTAGCTGTACCTACCGTTTCTTTTTTGGGGTCAATATCAGCAATGCAGTTTCATCCAACGATAAACCTAATCTGAATTGTAGAGCTACGACACAATCAAACCCGAACGAACAAAATGTTGAATTGAATCGTACCAGTCTCTACTGGGGGTTATTACTCATTTTTGTACTTGCTGTTTTATTTTCCAATTATTTCTTCAATTAATATTAATAGAAGAAAAGAAAATACTAAATAAAAATACTTAATAATAGTCAGAATTATCTTATCCCATTCGGAAGGATATCATCTCATAATTATCTATGACTGTTTATGTCTCTAGCATGACCACTTGATGAAATGTGGAGGGAAGTGGGACAAATGGCCGATACTACTGGAAGGATTCCTCTTTGGATAATAGGTACTGTAACTGGTATTGTTGTGATTGGTTTAGTCAGTATTTTCTTTTATGGTTCATATTCCGGATTGGGTTCATTCCTGTAATAATTGGATGAACTGAGTTGTAGCTATGAAAGCGTAATAACTCAACAGGGTCCCCCCTCAAATCAGAAAAAAAAAAGAGGGGGGTAGGTCCCATTGAGCTCTTACTAATTCGAACATTTTATTCGTATAAATGACAAAATTGATCACTTTTTCTGATGTTTCAAAAAACGACATTTCATTTCTTTCGGATAATGTTTTTGAAAAATACACTTCATTAAATTAAGTATTAATTTCTTCAAAAAATGGATTCAGAACATCTTCTTCTATATAGTATCTGTCGAGACTTTCAAAGTAAAAAATAAGAGAAAATCACTTGATTCCCTACTTCTGGATCAAACAATCACAATAAAATAAGAATATAGTTATATCAATCAGATATCATACAAACCCTTTCCATACTAATAGAACTTTCTTTACTCTATTGATTTAAATATAGAATAAAAGTTGCCATTTTTTATAAGTTTATTGAAAAAGTTCTATTTGCTAAATTTATTTCCCTCTATTTTTTCTTTGTTCACTACTTATGTAATAAATCTAAAAAAAGGGTTCTGATAAACCGGGAAAAATGGAAACTAAGAATAGAGATCTTTGACGATGCGGATCAAGAATAATGAATTATTATTTCCTTTTCTTGTGTCGAAGACTAGGAAGACAAATAATCCCTTCTAGAATCCTTTGTTCCCTTCATTTATTTTTTCTATTCTATATTATTCGTTTACTTATCTTTATCTTATTTTTCATATCGAATCGAATTTGATTCGCTTAGAATAGAAATTGATAGATTTTATGACATTTCAATCGGACACTAGTGACATAATCATACGGCTCCCATTTTGATTGGAAAAAACAAAGAAGAGGTCAAATAGTATTCTTCACAATATACATACTATGACTAGTAATGCGGTACAAGTAATTCCTGAAATCCGGTAGAAAAAGAATATAAACAAGTGATAAGCTTTTCATAATTTTTTGATCATACATAATTATAGAATTGCCAACAAGAATTTTGTTCTTTTTATGAACTTGAGGTTGATAAATCCACAGATCTATAAATTCATTACAGATCTAGAAATTCATTTCGGACAATTGAACCTTCTCAAACTGTTTCTTTTTAAGAACTAAAAAGATTTGTGCCAAAATCACAGATGCAAAAAAGACCAAAAGGCCTTGGACACGTAATGGATCTTGAATCACTATTTCCGCATCCCCCTGACCAAATCCACCCACATTAGGATTACTCGTTAATGGTTGATCAAGTTTGATAGATTCGCCCTCTGAAACAAGAAGTTCTGGTCCTAGGGGGATAATATCAACCACTTGACGCTCATCCGATGCATCCACTATGGATATTTCATAACCTCCTTTTTCTTACTATCCCTACTGCTGTAGCATTATAAACATTATTATTACTCTTACTCTCGTCGGGATAAATCTGACCCCTTCCCCTGTTCCCGCCTACGTATATGGGGTATTTTAAGAAGTGAACATCTTTCTTAGTAGCGGGGTCCGGGGAAAGAATAGGAAAGGTGATTTCACTATATTTCTGACCAAGAACAGGACCTATCACAAGAATATTTTTTTTAGTGGGACGATAGCTCTGAAAAGATAGATTGCCTATCTTTTCTTTAATCTCAGGCGAAATACGATAGGGGGGGCTAATTCAAACCCCTCAGGTAAAATAAGAACAGCTCCTACATTCAAAGCTCCCTTTTTACCATTCGCAAGAACTTGTTTCAGTTGCATATCATAAGGAATTCGAACAACTGCTTCAAATACAGTATCAGGAAGTACAGCTTGTGGAACCTCGATATCCACGGGCTTATTAGCTAAATGGCAGTTTGCACAGACAATACGGCCGGTCGCTTCTTGTGGATTTTCATAACCCTGCTGTGCAAAAAAGGGATATGCATTTGAAATGGGTGCCTGGGTTATTATATATATCATGAGCAATACGTAAATAGATCGAGTAATCTCTGCCTTTATCCAAGAAAAGGTATTTCTAGTTTGCATGGTCCAATCATTGATCCCAAAAATTTCTACAATAAAATTAGGTAGGTCGTTCGTATAGTTCCCTATCCATGATTCTGCTATTTAATGAAATAATTTTACTCGAATATAGGAGGAATCCTCCTGGATGGGTAGAAGAAATAAGTAGAATTTTGAATGTTTTACTTATATACAAAGTAACAAACATTCAAATTGGATCAGTGGATTATTTTTCAGTCATTCATTGAATGATAAATCACTACAAGTGACGGAGATACACGATTTAAATAACGGAAGATCCAATATTTAAAAATGGTATCTAGAATGACTGGGAAAGTGGAAACAAGACCGGATATAATTTGATCATTATGAGCAAATCCAAAATCTTTGTAGACAGAGCCAATCATTAGTTCCCAACCATGGGGCGAATGGAATCCTATACATAAATCAGTTAACAAAAGAATAGAAAAAGCTTTTATTGTGTCGCTTAAGTTATATAGGAACTCTTGCACCCAAGAGTTAAGAATAAAAAGTTCTTCATTACCTAGAATAGAATAACCACTTAGAATAACAAAACAGATTATATTTGTCGAGAAGTGCAAAATTGTATGGATACGATCCTCATTGTGCATCTTGATAAATTGGATTGTTTCTTTGTAGATTCCGATATGAAGCTTTTGTAGATGTGTTTCCGGGTATTCCTTTAGCATTTCGTCCAAGAGGAAGAGTTCCTCTAATTCTATAACTTTTTTTAAAATACTCTTTTCTTGAATATCATTCAAAAAATTTTCAGATTGCCCAGTATTCCACCAATTAGTAACCCAAGATTCTAGGCTTTTATTAAATGAAAGAGAGATCCACCAGGGCAAAAATACTATAGATGGAAGATATAGAAGGGGAATGAATGCTTTCTTTTTTGCTTTTGCCATTTTATTTTGTGTCTTTGATTTTTTAATGAACTCACTTCATTCGTCAACTGTATACGCTACTTAATATTCATATCAAACATAAGTTCTATTACAAGTAATATTGAGCCTATTATGAATCTATTCCCTGTTTTTTATTTGTGATTCAGTGGTTAGTCCTTGAATTTCGAAACAATACAAAACTAGAATAACAAAGAGTCCACTTCAAATTCGAATGAAGAAAAAAAATCTTGTTTCCAAATAGAGCAATTGCTCAAATTTGAAGCAATTGCCCCCTTTCGATGAATACACGAAAGAACCCCTTCAAGTACTGAATATTATTCGGATTTCGAGGCGAAAGAAGTCCCTTTCTATCAAAATATCAAATATTTAGAAAAAAAAAAAAAAGAGAAATTCTTTCTCCCGAAATGTTTTGATAGATGAATCTATTTTTTTCGATTTGTTACTTGTTTTGTTACTGTGGAGTGGATTTACATACGCTAAAAAAATAGATTTTTTAGGACAAAAACTGTTTCCATTTTATGGCTGTTCTGTATACGTCTGTTTTGGCTCAAATGAGTGTTCTGAAGAAACTCCAGTTAAGTTATGCTATTACTATAGTATAGAAAAAAGAGTATTCTTGAATTTTTGTTTTTTCCTCTTTTTAACAACTAAGAAAGCATTCATTCGTCACTTCATTTTCCAAAATACTTCAATTGGTACATGCAAGAAATAAGCCAATTCAGGAGCTTTTTGCTCAATTTCTCGTGGGGTCAAATTCTTATCAGTACGAGTTAAGGGAATAAATACCCTCTTTCACTTCTATTTTGATGGACTGAATGTCTTTCATAAGGAATCGGAGGAAGATGCGATGATTTTTTCCAGGAAATCCCCAACGAAAAATACAAACTATTCCTTCTTTTCTATCGAATCGATCATAACCGCTACCCACATTCCACGAAATGGTGCACCACAAATAGGAGCTAATAAAGAGACCTGCGATCCCATAGAAAGACATCACGATCCCCTATGGAAAAAAAATGATTTGCTGAGACAAAAATAAAGATATCAAATCCCTACCAAGATAACTGGAAGTTCCAACCAATAAAAACCCTAATGAACCTAAAAAAAGGATAAAGGCCCAACAGAAATTGCTTGTTTTTCGGGATCCCCTTATAAATTCTATCCATATACGTTCTGATCGCCAACTCATACTAGATCTAGTTGCGTTTTATTGGAATTGGGAGAATAACCAAAATAAAATTGACTTTACTTTTTTTGTTTCCGAAGTAACTCTCATCAACTAGCACTATTCTGATGTGAACCTTTAGGAGTAATTCATCGAATTGCTTAGATCTAAAATCATAACATCACCTTCAGATGATTTCCTATAGATACCTACATATAGCTATATTGACTTTATATCTCAGACATTCGCCCCGATCCAGATCTATTCTATTAGCTATTATCTATTTTCAAATATTTCGAATTCATTTACTCAGATATCATGTTTACACATGTATAATCGCTTATGTTCGGAGTAAACTACATGTTATACTCTATTCTAGTAAATAGATATCTGTGTTATGGTACAAGTCTCAGTCTTGAAAAAATATATATATATTATATACGAGATTTGGCATCATCGTATTTAAAAAATTTTATTTTTTTGAACATGAAGAGATAAAGAAGCCATTGCAATTGCCGGAAATACTAGGCCCACTAAAGGCACAAAAATAGAGGGTAAGTTGTTGAGAGTTGTCATAGAATGGATACCTCGACTTAATATTTGTACCTGTTATTTATTGTTATATTAATATTTTTACCTGTTATTGATTGTTAGAAAGGTATCTTATAATTATTATAATTCATATATATAATTATTATAATTCATATATAATTAGTAATTCATATATAATTAGATTTAGATATAATTAGACTAAGTCTATCTACGTGAGTATAATTATTATAATTTATAATGCTCTAATCATTAGAATTCATCTAGAATTATCTAAAGTATATATCCGTGAGTATATATATAGAAAAAGTATATATATAGAAAAGGAATGTAGAACTAAATAAATAGACTTATTCATCTTTCGACATGAAATATATGTATGATCATCTACTTTGTGAGTTTTTTTTATTCTTTTTATTAACTTGTCTTATAATTAAAATTGGAATTTATTCAAATTTCATAAAGATTTTATTACTAATTCCCAAAAAGTTCGTTATAATCCGATCCAACAACAGGGGTGCTTAGTAAAACTAGTGATTTTCGGGAGATATAGAAAGATGCAAGACTCTATGCCCATATTTTCTATAGTTGAATTTTATATACATATCTAAGAAGGGAACATGAAATTCGTTTTATTCCCCTTGCCTAATTTCGCGGAAGAAAGAATTCGTTCTTTTATTTTGTTTGATAAAGGTTTCCTACTTACTAATCAGGAATATCGGTAACAAAAGATTTTTTTGTAATCAAAGAAAAAAAAATCCATTCTTCGTATTTTGATTCCTATAAACTAAACAACTACTTGTTCGTCAAAAATCAAATAATTTATTTATTAAGGTTCTACTTGATTGCATTTGGATTCAAAGGAAAGAAAGAATGGAGCTCAAATAACTCACTCAAAACACCTTTCAAAGGATTACGTGGTACGATTAGGTCGAATAAGCCCTTATGGAATAAATATTCAGCCGACTGTGAACCCTCAGGTACTGTTTTATTCAATGTTTGTTCAATTACTCTTTTACCTGCAAATGCAATGTAGGCATTGGGTTCGGCAATAATGATATCCCCCAGCATACCAAAACTCGCTGTCACCCCACCAGTAGTAGGAGATGTAAGGATTGATACATAGAATAATTTTTTATTTGATTGATAATCATATTAAGAGGAAGATATTTTAGCCATTTGCATCAAGCTCAAACTTCCTTCTTGCATGCGTGCTCCTCCAAAAGCACACACTAAAATAAGAGGTAAAAATTGATTGGTAGCATACTCGATCAAACGGGTGATTTTCTCACCGACTACAGATCCCTTACTACCCCCCATAAACTGAAAATCCATAGCCCCAATTGCTACAGGTATACCGTTTAATTGACCTGTGCCTGTTTGAACAGCCTCAGCTAATCCTGTCTTTCTTTGATAAGAATCAATACGATCTTTATAAGGTTCCTCTTCCGAATGAAATTCAATGGGATCCAGAGAAACCATGTCTTCATCCATAGGACCCAAGTACATGGATCAATCGAAAGTTCGATTCTATCTGAACTACTCATTTTCAAATGGTATCCACATTGTTTACAAATATTCATTTTTGATTTAAAAAATTTTTTATAATTTAATCCATAACAATTTTCGCATTGAACCCATAAATGCCTGTATTTTTTAGTTACATCTAGATCATTAGAACTTTCTATTGTAGTTAAATCACTACCATCCGTGCCAGTTCTTATACTGGAACTATCACTTTCACTACTATTTCCACTTTCACCTTCACCACAAATGTAACTATAAATGTAACTGTCACTGTAATTGTGACTACCACTTAAAATGTAACTATCAATAAAGATTTGAGACTGAAGATAACTGTCAATGCAACTATTAATGTGATTATTCCAACTATATTTAGTATCATAGATTCACGATCATAGTGGGAATCATCACTTTTCGATACATTATTTAGATAACTAGAGTTACGATAACTATAAAAAGAACTTTCTAGTTCACTTACAAAAGAATGATCATTGTCAATCTCAAAAATTTGATTTTCAATATCAAAATATATGGAAAAACTGCCCCTCTTACCATCCCTAACTAAAAAAGTTTCATTAGATATGAAATTCCGAATGTCCCTGATGCCAACTAAATGATCAAGAGTACTGTAACGAAAATAGTCACTATCACTACGACGAAAATTGTCACTATCACTACGACTAGGAATGTTTTTATCCATATCATTTATAATCGTTCCTTCACTTACACTGGTATTTTCAATAGGACCAAGACTATCGATTGATTTACTTAGCCTACACCTGTATTCTAACTTCCCGTTCGACAACATCGAATTTAACCATCCTTTTTCCATAGAGCTTTATTGCCCCTATTTACATGAAAATACAATAGATGAATAGTCATTCGATAAAAAATCATTTGAATATGTCATTTCCTATCAGAATAAGCATATAAATCAAATCACTCGGATTATTAACTAATAACGAGTGGGTTAATAACGAGTGGGTATTGAAAAAAAAGGTTTCATCATATATAGTGAAGTGATACTCAGGGTTCTCATAAAACAGAATTTTTTTAAATTAAATTTAGAATTTAATTAAATTCTAAATAGTGGTTTCTACCATGTTGTGTCAAATTCACATATAAAAAAAATAGTTGTTCTCCCCTATGAATATGAAGAACTTTTTTCGTAAAATCTCGTCTAATAATAAAATTCTATTCCAAGACAGAACGAAAAAGACAATATACAGGATGGCTAGAAGAAGTTGTGATACTAGGCT
>QANY01003393.1:417209-491818 GCA_003255025.1 Datisca glomerata
CCAATGGGCGATGCTTGGTTACAATTTAGAATCCGTTATTATATGTTTGCTCTATTTTTTGTTGTTTTTGATGTTGAAATGGTTTTTCTTTATCCATGGGCAATGAGTTTTTATGTATTAGGAGTATCCGTATTTATAGAAGCTTTAATTTTCGTGCTTATACTAATTGTCGGTTTAGTTTATGCATGGCAAAAAGGAGCATTGGAATGGTCTTAGTTTTTGAATATTCAGACAATTTAAAAAAAAAACATTGAGACAGTTATGAATTCCATTGAGTTTCCCTTACTTGATCAAATAACCCAAACTTCAGTTATTTCAACTACATCAAATGATCTTTCAAATTAGTCAAGACTCTCCAGTTTATTTCCGCTTCTCTATGGTACCAGTTGTTACTTCATTGAATTTTCTTCATTAATAGGTTCACGATTCGATTTTGATCGTTATGGACTGGTACCAAGATCTAGTCCTCGACAGGCAGACTTAATTTCAACAGCGGGTACAGTAACAATGAAAATGGCTCCTTCTTTAGTAAGATTATATGAGAAAATGCCTGAACCAAAATATGTTATTTCTATGGGAGCATGTACAATTACAAGGAGGATGTTCAGTACCGATTCTTATAGTACTGTTCGGGGAGTCGATACGTTAATTCCTGTGGATGTCTATTTGCCGGGTTGTCCACCTAAACCAGAGGCAGTTATAGATGCTATAACAAAATTTCGTAAGAAAATATCTCGAGAAATCTATGAAGATCGAATTAAGTCTCAACAGGAGAATCGGTGTTTTACTACCAACCACAAATTTCATGTTGGACGAAGTACTCATACTGGAAATTATGATCAAGGATTACTCTATCAACCACCATCTACTTCAGAGATCATTCCTCCTGAAACATTTTTCAAATACAAAAGTTCAGTATCTTCCTACGAATTAGTGAATTAGGCAGGATACTTTTGTAGAGAATAACAAAGAAGGAGTGTCAATCTTCATAAATTTTTTAGCGTAAATGGGAAATACTTATACAAATCAAAATGCGGGAGAGATAAAAAAGATGCAGGGTCATTTGTCTGCTTGGCTAGTCAAACATGGACTAGTTCATAGATTTTTGGGCTTCGATTACTAAGGAATAGAGACTTTACAAATAAAGTCTGAGGATTGGCATTCCATTGCTGTCATTTTATATGTATATGGTTATAATTATCTACGTTCCCAATGTGCCTATGATGTAGCACCAGGCGAACTGTTAGCTAGTGTGTATCATCTTACGAGAATAGAGTATGGTATAGATCAACCGGAAGAGGTATGCATAAAAGTATTTGCCGCAAGGAGGAATCCTAGAATTCCGTCTGTTTTCTGGGTTTGGAAAAGTGCGGATTTTCAAGAAAGGGAATCTTATGATATGTTGGGAATCTCTTATGATAATCATCCACGCCTTAAGCGTATCTTAATGCCTGAAAGTTGGGTAGGATGGCCCTTACGTAAGGATTATATTGCCCCCAATTTTTATGAAATACAATATGCTCATTGAATAAACTAATCTTCACTTCTACAACTCTGGATATTCAAATAAATTTTTACGTTCTTTTATAGATCAAACATAGTAATTGAAGTCTCATTCATCTTATTATTATTGATTATTAATAATATAAGATAAATATAACTAATAAATAAATAAAAATAATATAATACAAATCTTAAATAATATAAATAAAAATAATAATCAATAGAATCTAAAATATAAAGAAATAGAATATAAATAAAAAAATACAATTAGAGATTCGTTGAGATTATCCAATTTGGAAGATACTTATTTTGAATGAGCCGAGCTACTAGGATGACCTAAATGATAAATGAGTTCTGCATCATGAACTATGTATCGTGCACATCACTTAGATGGGTTTTAGAAAGCAACATAAGGGGAAATACAGAAATAGAATATGAAAGAAAAGAGGAAAAATATAAAGAGTATCGGATACTATTTGTACTGTATCTGAAATGAATCTTGGCTATTCCCGCCCTTCAACTCCCCTAGACTAGACTTTTGAGTCTTTTAACCAACTAATTGAACTTTCAAATATGTATGAAGTAGTAACATTCTTTTTGAACGAGAGGAGACAGAGTATGAACAAATAAAAAAGAAGAGGAAACATAATGGATTTCTTTTACATATTTTATATACATAGACTCTTTACTTTACTCGTTTATTTTACTCATCTATAAATCTCGAAAGGGTATATCTCCAGACAGTTCAATGTATAGGTATTTATCATGATATATACTATTAATGAATATGTATGGAGAACTGTATCAATTAATTGGTAGAAGAGATACTCATACAAATTCCTCATGTGTCAGGAACCAGATTTGAACTGGTGACACGAGGATTTTCAGTCCTCTGCTCTACCAACTGAGCTATCCCGACCATTTCCGGCGCATCATCCTTATTTTAATAGATGACTTGGGTCTATGTCAATTAAAAATACGCAAAAAGGTAATCCAAAATCTTATCCAAGCCCTGGAATTTCTTGGATCTTCAAAAAGAAGACTTTGGAAGTTTCAGTACATTAGACAAATGATATGTATTGTTAATCATTCCAATTTGAAATGGGGATTCCTTTTTCAAGGATGTTCATTTGTACGTGTATCATATATATTCACAAGTCTTGTGATAAGAAAATAATTTACGCTCAAATCCCTTTGTGAAAGAGGTGAAAGAGTAGAATGAATGAGAGAGAAACATAACGAATTGTGAATCGCTAACGAAAAAGGATAAATAATTAGAGAGGCAAATGGGCCTTTTTAGGGTTTTGGGGATAGAGGGACTTGAACCCTCACGATTTTTAAATTCGACGGATTTTCCTCTTACTATAAATTTCATTTTTGTCGGTATTGACATGTAGAATGGGACTCTATCTTTATTCTATTCTCGTCTGATTAATCAGTTCTTCAAAAGATCTATCAAACTATGATGGAGTGAATGATTTGATCAATGAATATTTGATTCTTTTTTCAACTTGGAGATTGGAATTGATTCACAACAATTCGTTCATTTTTCATATATCATTTTTGATAGAAATATAAAAAAATACGGATTCGGGTCGTCATTAATCATTTGAAATATTTCAGTACGTATACGTATGTATATAGGTTTCTCTTTCATCTTTTTTTGAGTTTCGCTGTAAGGATTCCTTTATTAACGCAACGCATTCAACTCCATTTGTTAGAACAGCTTCCATTGAGTCTCTGCACCTACCCTTTTTCTCGCTTTCGAAACCTTTATTTGTTTTCGGAAAACAGGATTTGGCTCAGGATTGCCCATTTTTAATTCCTGGGTTTCTCTGAATTTGAAAGTGATCACTTGGTAGGTTTCCATACCAAGGCTCAATCCAATTAAGTCCGTAGCGTCTACCATTTTCGCCATATCCCCCTACCTTTCTTTTAAGATTAGTATCTCATTATGATCTACTTGCCCTTTTTCTTGCATTTGTATTAGGCTGAAACCGTTGAATTCATTAGATACTGATTCCTATATCAATAGTGTTTCCTCCTATTTGAGTTCTTGTCTATCTTCTTTCATCTTTATCGGAAACCCATATTTGGTCCAATCCAAAATGATTTTATCATTTCTGTATCTGCAATTCAATAGAATTCAATATAGATAGATATATACACATATATTTGCCCCTCGTTCTATTATTTTTCTCGTGGAATTTGGAATACTTGAACGGTCGATTCTTTTTTTTTTGTCTTAACTTCCACCTTTCATAATGAAAACAGAGAAATGCTTTATTATGATCTGAATTGCATTTATTTGGATTGCATTGCAACTTTCTCTTTCATTTTTTTAAATTCTTATCCTTAGGGCGGATCTTCTATAACATAACAAAAAATGACTTTATTTATTATTATGAATTATTTGATTATTCTATATCATTCGAAATATTCATTATTTACTTAAATATATTAATATTCATTATTTAATAAATTTAACAAATATATTATTTATTTATATTATTTATTATCTATTTATTTAATATGTTTATATATTTCTATTTTTTCTATTTATTATGTTGTTATTGATAATAATTATCAAAATGATTTAATAGAGAATTTATATCATCAATATAGAATGAATATCAATAAATAGAATAGCCATTATTAACGAATCATTCCATAACCATAAATAAATTCTTATTTTGAATAAAATGAAATTTATAATCAATTTCTTATTATTAGATAGTTCTAATTATTGAAAATAATTTCATTTCGAATTTGAAATAGAATAAATTCTAAATATAATAAGATTAAGAAAATATATATATAGTAAAGAGTAATATATTAATAAAATATATATAGTAATATAATATAGATAGTAATATAATATAGAATCCATATTTGCATTTATATTGAATTCTATTATATTCTATTATTATATTCTAATATAAGATATTAGTAGTATGTATATATTAGATTCTATTTAGAATTCTAAATAGAAAAAAGAAATGAAAATCTAGAAATAAAAAAATAAAAATTATGTAATAAAATATTGTAATATTTTCATTTCATTTGAATAGAAATAGAATAGTAAAAAAAGAAATAATAGTATAGAATTAAATCAGTAAAATAGTAAATAACTAAAAAACCTAAAAATAAGAATCAAAATAATAATAAGAATTTCAAACGTTATTTGAATTCAAAAAATGAAAATTTGACTATCTAATTGAGATTAAGATATTATTACTATCTAATTGAGATTAAGATATTAATAAACATCTATTTGATAAATAGATCGAAATTCTCTATCGCTATATTCTATTAATCGTTCTATTAATATCGTTCTATTAATTGTTATCTTCTAACATATTCAAATATTTATTTAATATTTTATTCTATAGTCTTTCTATTTTTTTATATATTCATATTAATTATGAATAGATAAGAATGAAGAGTGAATGGCTAAGATCCTAGGAATTTACTAAATTCCTATGCATGTACAATTTATCTTATGTGAGCCCACTTAGCTCAGAGGTTAGAGCATCGCATTTGCAATGCGATGGTCATCGGTTCGATTCCGATAGCCGGCTTTTCTCTATTTGTTTTCTTTTTTTCATAATGGATACTAGAAATAAAATAAATAGAGAAAAGGCTTCTTCCCTTTTTTCAAGAGTCACCCATTTATTATGTCATAGGAACGTCCAATTATGAATAAAAATGGGAGGGGTTCGATATATGTAGAACAAATCAACAAACCAAGAAGGGAACTCTTATTTTTATTATTATTTACATATACAATAAGATCCAGAGATTGATAGAATTCATCTAATTATTCTTTGTAGTAGAATACTTAACTGGATTCGCTTCATTTATCATAATTTGTCATATTTCTCATTTAGTTTAGTTTTCATTTAGGTTTATGAAATTTCAATAAAATAAAGGAGTCTTTATGTCATGTTACAGAGGGCCTCGTTTCAAAAAAATACGCCATCTGGGGGCTTTACCGGGACTAACTAGTAAAAGGCCCAGAACCGGAAGCGATCTTAAAAACCAAGTGCGCTCCGGTAAAAAATCTCAATATCGTATTCGTTTAGAAGAAAAACAAAAATTGTGTTTTCATTATGGTCTTACAGAACGACAATTGCTTAAATACGTTCATATTGCCGGAAAAGAAAAAGGATCAACAGGTCAAGTTTTACTACAATTACTTGAAATGCGTTTGGATTACATCATTTTTCGATTGGGTATGGCTTCGACTATTCCTCAAGCCCTCCAATTAGTTAATCATAGACATATTTTAGTTAATGGTTGTATAGTAGATATACCAAGTTGTCGCTGCAAACCCTGAGATATTATTACAGCAAAGGATGAACAAAAATCTAGAGCGCTGATTCAAAATTATCTTGATTCATCCCCCCATGAGGAATTGCCAAAACATTTGACTCTTCATCCATTCCAATATAAAGGATTATTCAATCAAATAATAGATAGTAAATGGATCGGTTTGAAAATAAATGAATTGTTAGTTGTAGAATATTATTCTCGTCAGACTTAAACCTAACAACTAAAAAAACAAAGGTTCGGAAATTTTGTCCCCCCCCCTTCGCCTAAGTCTAAGTAAAGAGACCGAAGGAAAGAAAGGGGTTTGATCCGGAGATTTTTCTACCATTCATGTATCATGAATCAGTAGGGCTATTTTCATTCCTTTTTTTTACGTGCCACAGAAATTAGAAATAGAGAATCTATATCAAATAAATTTCTAATCATTGGAATAATAGTATCCATTGTTAGTTGATACATTGTGGTCAATAACATTGATGAATTAGGTGAAGGGTACCAAAAGAGAGGGATTCGAACCCTCGGTAAACAAAATCCTACATAGCAGTTCCAATGCTACGCCTTCAACAACTCGGCCATCTCTCCTACATAATGATTATGGCCCAGAAACTGAGTCAATAGTGAGGCATTCATATTCTTCTTTTTTTTTTTTAAAAACTGTTAAAACAAAATGAATAAAACAATAAATTTAAAACAATAAAGATATATCTATTCATGTTTGCGAAAACGGCGTTCCTATCTTTTTCTAATATTTATACTTGCACCAAAATAACTCAATGAATTGTAATAAATTAACCGATCGATCAATTTTTTTATACTATGTTTAATGGATACTTTTAAATCATGATTCTTTTTAGTTTTTTAACTCGAATTCTATTTTTATAAAAATTATACTTTTCTAGTTTTCGATTTTTCAACAACTCCTTATCCCATAGATCTAGTAAAAATTCATGAATCATCCCGGCCTGGGGTTTTTTATATTGAATTTCTTTAATTGCATGGATGGTTATTCTATTTTTATCATAGAATAATTATTCGATTCTTTTTGCTCTTTGGATCATAATTCAATCAAAACTTCTCAAATTATCCCAATCTGTAAGATCCATTTTTTTCTTTGATTCTTTAACTTCGATGAAATCAGAATAGTTTCCTTCATTCTTATAGTAGTACATTTGGATGAAATCTAACCGGATTCAAATATTTCTTATTTTTTATTGATTCCTGTTAAAAATAAACAATTTGAGTATCGAGTAGAATGTCATACATATTTTTTTAATGAATATGTTTTTATGTTATTTCGTACTATACAATTCCTTTGGTTGTGGGATCATTTTCTCACGAAAGAGGTAATTAAAAGAAATTATAGAATGGGTTTCTACCTATGCCTAGATCTGGGATAAATGGAAATTTTATTGATAAAACCTTTTCAATTGTAGCCAATATCTTATTACGAATAATTCCGACAACTTCAGGGGAAAAAGAGGCATTCACCTATTACAGAGATGGTGCGATTTGATTTTTTTTTTTTTTTCTATTACTTACTTTTTACTTTACCGCTCTCAATCTTAGGAGAAAGATAAGACACATTATTCGGGATAGAAAGAAAAAAATTATTGAAATAAATCTACGCTTGTTGGAGGTGAAATTTGTAAATAAAACAATTCCTTCTGTCGTGTATCCCCGATTAATGCAACCTCAGATGCTTTAATTGTCAATTCTAGTATTGAGCGAAAGGTTTCACCTATGGGTTAAGTCAACTCTACTCCACTAGTACCAATAGGCAGCATAGGGGAAGAAGCACTACGCCTAGGAATCAACAACACGAAAACTTTGTTATAAATTATCCCTTTTCCTTATCGGGATCGGAACTAAGAAGAATGGTTGGGACAACAAACAGCCATCTCGTTTGTATTTTGGATACCCGTATAACCATCGAAGACTGTTGAAGTGACTAATTCCTGGAAATTAAGAGGCGTTGAGGACAAAGAAATTGTTGGAGTTACCATTTTTATCTAGTACCAACATGCTTGATGTTAAGACAAGATCTTTTACAGGAAGGTTGGCTAGAGATTTCTTGTAAAAACACTAGCCCCACTCAGTTCATAATGAGAATATTTAAATCTTTTTTGATTCCATGTATTATTCTCATCTCACTCATCTCATTATGCGCATCACATAAAGGAGGAGCCGTATGAGATGAAAATCTCACGTACGGTTCTGGAACGGAGATTCTTTGAATCGAATGACGACCGTAACGGATGTCGGCTCAATCCGAAGGAAATTATGCGGAAGCTCTACAGAATTATTATGAAGCGATGCGACTAGAAATTGATCCCTATGATCGAAGTTATATACTCTATAACATAGGTCTTATCCACACAAGGAACGGAGAACATACGAAAGCTTTGGAATATTATTTTCGGGCACTAGAACGAAACCCGTTCTTACCACAAGCTTTTAATAATATGGCTGTGATCTGTCATTACGTGTGACTATCTCCAATATAGAAAGAAAAAAAAGAGAGAAAATCCACTAATGAATACTAAAAAAAATAGGCTTTCTACATATGTATTGTCCAAAACAACGATTTTTATCAGCTGTAGCAAAGAAAGAAACTTCATAGAAGTCGAAATATGAAGAAATAGGTATGCATAGATATTTTTTCTATGGATAAAGGATCTAGTTGATAAAAGAAGCACCGTAAAGATCAATTAGCGAGGTTTTGAGCCGATACAATCAAAACTGCTTACTTATATCGTGATAGTTGATAAAAATGAGGAATCAACTTATGTAATAGAGTCGATCCCCTACAGTATTGAGCAGTGGTGTAGCATCAGATCCCAAAGATAGTAAGTCTTTTCTTTCTTATGAAGGAAAGTCTTTTTCAAGGATTCTATATAAATTTCTATATGAAACCGAGATAGTTACCTTTCAGAAAATTGTAAACGATAGTGGAAATGCCTATGCTTTATTCTTCTGAAGGTGGGAGAAAAGATAAAACTGATTAAATTATTAAGAAAAATTCAAGTTTGAAACTCATGTAATTAACCTCTTTTGGTTAACTCGATAAAAAAATGGAATAGATCTATAATCAATCTCACTCAATTAGATTAGATATGGTAAATTAAAATTTTAATATGGAACACCAAAAGAATTGACTGTTGAGCCATATGAGGTAGGAAACTCTCAAGTACGGTTCTAAGGGAAGGAATTTACCTGCCTATTCCGACCGGGGAGAACAGGCCATTCGACAGGAAGATTCTGAAATTGTGGAGGCTTGGTTCAATCAAGCCGCTGAGTATTGGAAACAAGCTATAGCTCATCCCTTCTTGCTTTCTCAGATCCTTTGTAGCCTGTCTTAGTGTTAAATCATCTTCTTTACTGTGGCATTCTAGGACTGTGGCATTCTAGGCTAGGCCATCCAAGTAATAATTAGGCTAAAATTCTTTTAATGAAAGCCAATTTGGCATATAGTTCTTGTAATCTTGATAATTGCATTTGTATTAGTTGTATTACAAATAAAATGAGCAAAGTTCGTTTTCCTGTTTCTACTTCTTTGTCTTCCTTTGCCCTTGAATTAGTTCACAGTGATGTATAGAGGCCCTCTCCCACCACCTCTAAGCTTGGTCATAAATATTATGTTATCTTTATTGATGATTATTCTCACTTTCTTTGATTCTTTCCCTTCCCATATAAGTCTTATGTGTCTTCTGTGTTTAAGACTTTTAAAACCTCTTGTTGAGAATTATTTTTCCACCAAGATTAAGACTCTACAAAATGATGAGGATGGTGAGTATATCAGTACTATTTTCCAAAACTTTTTGCATGAACATGGCATATTACATCAGAAAAGTTACCCCTATACTCCTCAGTA
Source organism: Datisca glomerata (assembly GCA_003255025.1). Classification (NCBI taxonomy): domain Eukaryota; kingdom Viridiplantae; phylum Streptophyta; class Magnoliopsida; order Cucurbitales; family Datiscaceae; genus Datisca; species Datisca glomerata. The sequence goes on from QANY01003393.1 coordinate 426,916, forward strand.
AAATAGGGTTGCTGAGCGAAAACATAGGCATTTGGTAGAAACAGGACCCATTTATGCATCATGCTTCTTTACCTCATGTATTCTGGAATTATGCTTTTGCCATAGCTGTTTATTTAATTAATCGCCTGCTTAGCTCTACTCTTAGTGGTATTACTCATTTTGAAAAACCCTTTAGTAAAATGGCTTATTATACACTTCTTAAGGTTTTTGGCTGTGCTTGTTATCTAAGCCTAAGACCATATATGCAAAACAAGTTATTTTCGAAGAGTACTCAATCTGTGTTCTTTGGTTATACTTTAGATCAAAAGGGTTATCTATGTTATGATTCTGTTAACAATAAATTGTACACTTCTCATCATGTGTTCTTTGATGAGTCTTACTTTCTATTTATTGTCAAAGTTAACAATGCTAGGTCTGCTCATGTTCCTTCTATTTCTTCTTCTAGTTCTGCTTCCAGGTACATTTCTCCCCTCCCTTTCTTACATCTTCTTGTTCGGCATACTAATATTTCTTCTCCTGCTCGTAAATCTGCTGCTATTGATTTACCTGTCATTCATACTGATATTAATACTGATAATAGTGTTAACGCTGCTCTGAACTCTGAAATTCCTACTGCCAATATTGTTTCTACTGTTTCTCATGATAATATTGCTTCCCTGTCTGATTTACATGTTGCTATACATACTCGTGCTTCTGGTAATTCTGATTTACATGCTGGAAATTCTACCCATGATTCTGCTCTTCATACTACTACTGTTTCTAATGACGATTCTCACTTGCATCATGACTCTGAGCATTCTGCCTTTGTTATGCATACTGACTTGAGACAATTACATGATATTCCTGATGATAGGCTTGTTATTGACAATTTATCTTCACACACTACCACACAATGCACTCATCCCATGCAAACTAGGTCCAAATCTAGAATTTTTAAAAAGAAGGCTTTTCATGCATCTAGTTTAACTGTTCACCCATCTCACACTAAGCCCACTTCCACCACTTATTCTTCTAAAAGCTTCTCTTGGAAAAATGCCTTGATTAGTGAATATAATGTTTTATTTCAGAACACTTGGACTCTTGTCCCTTTACCTCCCAACAAGAATCTTGTTGGTTATAAACGGGTTTACAAACTTAAGTACCATCCTGATGGCTCTATTGCTAGGCATAAAGCCAGACTTGTGGCTAAAGGTTTTCACCAATAACCAGGTTTAGATTATGATGAAACTTTTAGTCATGTTGTTAAACGGCCAACTATTCTCATTCTCCTATCCATAGCTGCTACTTTTGGTTGGCCCTTGTGGTTGTTAGATGTTAAGAATGCGTTCTTACATGGTATTTTATCTGAAGAAGTGTATATGATACAACCTCAAGGCTTTGTTGATAAGAAATTTCCTAACTATGTTTGTAAGCTGAATATATCTTTTTATGGTTTAAAAAAAGCCCCAAGGGCTTGGTTTGAAAAAATCATTTCTCATCTTCTTTTTATTCGATTTGTTGCATCTATGGCTGATACCTCTCTTTTTGTTCATTCTACTGCTGACTCTATTACTTACATCTTACTTTATGTTGATAATATTATTATTAGTGGTACTGATGCTTCTTATATTGATGTTATTGTACATACTTGCAATAAACCTTTGAGATGTCTGATTTAGGTGCTCTTAAATATTTTTTAGGCTCAAAATAAATAGAAACACTTCTAGTATTTTCATTAATCAAAAGAAATATACTTGAGATCTTTTTTGCCAGGCTGGTATGACTGAAGCCAAACCTTGCTAATCTCCTTGTTCTACTAAGACTCATCTATCTAGTCATGCTGGTTCTCCTATGTTTGATGTTACCTTATATAGAAGTCTTGTTGGCTCATTGCAATATCTCACTTTCTCTCGTCGTGATATTTCTTTTGTTGTCAATAGAGTCTGTCAATTTATATATTCTCCTATAACATCACATTTTGCTGTTGTTAAACGTATACTTAGATATATTAGAGGCACTATTGATCATGGCCTCCACTTTACTCATGGTAATCTTTTTTTGCAGGCCTTTACTAATGCAACTGGGCTGATGACCCTACAAACAGGAGATCTACATCCGGCATTGTCATCTACATTGGCTCTAATGTCGTGTCTTGGAGTGCTAAGAAGCACCCCACTACTGCTAGGTCCTCCACCGAGGCTGAGTACAAAGCCTTAGCCAATACTGCCGTAGAATTGAGCTGGATATGATAACTTCTTTGTGATCTTCATGTTTTCCAGTCTCAGTCACCTATACTTTATTGTGATAAAAATCTTGTACATTATGTACTCTGCCGATTTTAATATAACATTATTCAATATTTTTCAGGGACAACAACACACAGAGTGACCAATGAGCAAGATCATTTTAAATATTTTTTTCATGTTGGACCCTCTGTTCGTGAGTTTGTCAGCTGTATATGGCATGTCATTGTTGTTGATGCAATCGCCTTAAAAATCAAATAAAAATGGGTATTATTTATTGCAGCAGCAAAGGATGAAAACAACTAAGTATATCCCATTACATGTGAAATTATAGATTCAGAAAATAATGATTCATGGGAATGGTTCTTCTGAACTTCACGATGTAATCGGTGATGCAGAAGACTTGGTGTTTCTATCCGACTAGCATACAAGTATACTAAATGTTGTACAGACTGTCTTTCCCAATGTGCTTCATGGAGCTTGTATCTTCCATATGGGCCAAAATATCAAATGAATCGGAAGATGCAGTCATTTTTTTTAAAGTAGCAAAGGAATATTATCGATCAGCATTCGATCGACTGATGACTCATTTTACATATGTATTTTCAGATATCTCACAATACATGTCAGTGGTGGGAGTTGAGAGGTGGGCACGTTCCTATTTTGATGGAAGGTGGTACAATATAATGACTACAAACATCGCAGAATGTTTGAAAGGAATTTTGAAAGATGCTAGAAAGCTTCTCATTGCATGCCTTATAGAACATATCTGTGACATGTTACAACAGTGGTTCTATGAACAATGAATATTTTTAAACTCATGATGTTTGAAGTCACCTCATAGACGACAGATTGGGTTGAGACAGAGCTTAAAAAGAAGCATCTTGCATCACGAACACTATCATTGTTTCCTTCGGACATCCACGAGTTTCGTGTCGTGGGTGAGGGGTAGGGAAGCATCTTGCATCTTAAGACTTGTACGTGCCGAGAATTTGGTCTTGATCAAATTTCATGCAAGTGTTCATTGGTTGCATGTCGGCAGCGAAATAATTCTGCATACAATACGTGTTTGAGGTAAGCAGATTCGGTCATCGGCCAAGAGGTTCCAGAAAATGTCGTATTGCCACCTATAACGAGGCAGCAAAGTGACAGACCTATGACAAAAATTATTACATCTAGAGGTGAGGAAGTAGTAAAGTGCAAACGTTGTGGGCAAATTGGCCACAATCGATAAACTTGCAGAAATCTAATCATCTTTCTCAACGGGATGACCAAGACACTTAAATATAAATACTGAGCTTTGTAATTTTCTAAATATTAATATAGAAAGAGACTTGTGATTGTTATTTAATAATGTCTTAAAGTTTAATTATTAATACAGAAGTCATCGTGTAGACTATAAGAAACCTTCACGATACCCGTGAAGTCATCATGTAGACTACAAGAAGCCTATACGATGCTCGTGAAATCATGGTGTAGACTACAAGAAGCCTACACGATGCCCGTGAAGTCATCGTGTAGCTTATAAGAAGCCTTCACCATGCCCGTGAAGTCATCGTGTATCTTATAAGAAGCTTACAAGATGCACGTGAAGTTATTATGTAGCTTACAAGAAGCCTACACCATGCCAGTGAAGTCATCGTGTAGCTTACAAGAAGCCTACCATAAACATATAGTAACCAAAACCCAGCATTCAACAGCATATAAAATATTAGGCTTTAAAAAAACCATAAAATAAGTTATAAAGAATACAAATCCAATTTATAAAGAATACAAATCCAAGTTATAAAGAATACATATCCAATTTATAAAGAATACAAATCAAAGTTATAAAGAATATATATCCAAGTTATAAGGAATAAAAAATTATTTCGGTACTACTTTTCCACGTGCAAATAACTCAATTGTAATTTGTCTTTGATATTCAGACATTTTATTTTGAGTTATTTCTTGGAGATTTTTCTCAAACTTAAGGAAGAGTACCCCACAAGCAAAGCTTTCAAATACATGAAATGCAAAAATATAATTAAATAATATTTATGAAAACACCTTATAAGCATGGTGGACTTTAAAAAATATGCATATTTCATTTACTCATTCGATTGTTGTGGATACTTGATTATCTCATATTTACACTCATATTTGGGTTGAATCTCTTTTCTATTCTTATAAATGTTCATCATTTGAAGTAGACGAGGGACAATCTTCATATAAGATTTCATTATTTCAGGAGACAATGAGCTTTGATATGGCGTGTTCATGGAGTTATAAATACAAGGTTTCATATTTCGCTTACCCATTTGATTCTTGTGGACACTTCATGATATCATATTTCCACACATCTTTGGGTTGAATCTCCTTCTATTATTATAAATGTTCGTCGTTTGAAGTAGACGAGGGACAATCTTCATATAAGATTTCATTATTTTAGGATACAATGAGTGTTAATATGGCTTGTTCATGGAGTTATAAATACAAATACATTGGCCATTCAAATCAATTTCCACTATTATCCAATGACTTTTACTCACATTCATTGGAAAAAATAAACTTCTCAGACTCTTCCCATCCCCTTCCAAAGTTCGTCTGCAAGCCAAAGAAAGACTGCTATCGGAGCGAATCGCCAATGTCAATATCCCGACCAAACAGGTTTTCCTGTAATGTCACGGGAAACATTTTAAAGTAATAAAAAATGGTCATGAAGTCTACATACTGCCCGTGAAGGCCTCGTGTAGACTACATGAAGTCTACATGCTTCCCATGAAGGTCTCATATAGACTACATGAAATCTACATGCTGCCTATGAAGGCCTCGTGTTGACTACATGAAGTCTACACGTTGCTTGTAAAGGCCTCGTGTAGATTACATGAAGTCTACACACTGCCCGTGAAGGCCTTGTGTAGACTATATGAAATTCAAAATCATAAAAAAAATCTTACTTACTTATATAATCAAATCACCAACAGTGATTCTGATATGATAGTTGTACTCATGTAAATCCCTTCTCATGAGCCCTAAATATGCATCGATATGCTGCAATGTAATAAAGATTACATAAAATATTTATATCTATTTTAAATACCTCATTAAAATGGATTATAAATAATTGCTTACATCTACTCAAATCATTTATAAGGTGAAGAGACTAGTTTTTTGAACCAGGTATGATCAATGGTGCATAATCCAATTTATACTTTCTCGTTTCTGTACAACGTAATTACATATCAAAATTAGGTACACGATTGGTGATCATAGTGTATAATACACGATGGTCACATGATATCAGTGTAACTATCATGTATGCTTCATGACGGCTACCTGATGTCAGTGTAACCATCATAACCAGGCTTTAAAACGGGTTCATCATCTGAAGATATATCACCAAATGGTTGAAAATGTTTGAAGTCCGTTTTGGCGATGACTTTCTCATCAGCTTATTTTCTTTGCTGCTTCTTCTTTTCAACTTGATCGGTTTGTCAAGTAGCTGACTCTAAAGCCCGAGATCTCTTTATTGTCCTCTTAATGAGATCACCAAGACAAACAAGGTATTCTTCTTCTCTATCATTGGACTGCTTCATTGACCGAACTGAGTCCATCAAGGCTGATATTATCGATGCAACATTCTCTTCTTCTTTTTTGTTTCTTCTTTTATGTCTTCTTCTTCTTCTTTCTTTCTTCTAATTCTTATTTTCTTCACCTTCTTCCCTCCTTTTTCTTCTTCTTTTCCTTCTATTTTTTTTTCTATTTTTTCTCTCTTCTTTCTCTTCTTTGTCTTCTTTTTCTTATTCTTCTTTCTCATTCTCTTTTTCTTGTTCCTTCTTTTCATCTACCTCCTCCTTATTACCTTTATCTATTTGTTATTTCTCTTCTTTCTTCTATTCTTGTCCTTCTTTTTCTTCTTCTTTTTGTCCTTCTCTTTCTTCTTTCTCTTCTTATTTTTCTTCTTCCTTCTCTTCTTCTTTTTCTTCTTCTACCTTCTCTTCTTCTTTTTCTTCTTCTTCCTTCTCTTCTTCTTTTTCTTCTACTACTTCTCTTATTCTTTTTCTTCTTCTTCCTTCTCTACATTCTCTTCTTCTTTTTCATCATTATCTTCTTCTTATTTTTCTTCCCTTTTCTATTCTTCATTCATTGTCTCCATCTTCTCCCCATCGCTAGCCATCATCATGACAGATCGATGATAAAATGAGTAATCATTCGCCCTCAATGTTACCAGATCATCCATCAAATTTTTAATTTGAGAAATTGCAAAAGAAATGTTTGATTGCATGGATACAATCTTCTTGTCCATTGAAATAATCTTTTGGTTCATTCCAATCATTCATTTCCTCACCCAATCCACATTCTTCTTCTTCTCCTCTATTTTTTCAATGGACTCCTCCTCTTACCTCTTCCTCTTCTTCTTCTTCTCGTATTCCTTGTCAATAGCCTCATCCTCCTCATTATATTCCTCTTCCACCCATGGTAAGGGTGACTGAGGCGTCGACTAAAAAACATGTAATATAAATCAGACAAATTAGTTAAAGGATGATTACACGATGGCTACACGGACCTAGTGTATCAATTGTCTCAACTACAGGATGATTACACGGAGATGTGTAGTAATCGTGTAGACTACACGATGATTACACAGTATCAATGTAACCATCGTGTAGTCTACATGGTTACTACACTACAATAGGTTTGTGTAATCATCGTGTAGTCCACACGATGACTACACAAGGTCAGTTAAGCCATCATGTAGTCTACACAAAAACTACATTAGGTCAGTGTAACCATTGTATTGTCTACACGAAGTCCGTGTATAGGTAGAAGAAGGGTAGAAAATGATTTTGAGCATATCTTCTCTCCGGCTACTGATCTCTAGTGGCTTTTTTCTTCTTCCTCCTTCGTAGGGATCAAGGAATGAGTTGACAACTAAAAATGTAAGAAATATAAATTAGGATATGTGCAAGTCATAAATAAGTTGTCAACATAATTCATCAACTTACATTCTCCTTCGAAAAAATTTCTTTCTGAAGATTATCAACCGTGACATTCCTGATACTGAGTTCACTATTGAGGACTTATTTGGTGATGATCCTCGAACTAAAAATTTATCATTTACTAACATGCTCCATCAAGAAAATTGATGGAGAAGTTACACGAGTGTCCTCTCAAGCATGTAGGGCTAATATGTATATGCTTCAAAGACTACACAAGAAGATTGATGCTCTCCAAATTCAATAAACAAGAAAGCAAGAACAACAAATAAAATTTCAATTGGATATTCATCGAGAACAATGTGAATACTACATGTCCATAATGGTTGCTATTCATGACTTTCCACTCACTCTCCTAGTGATGCATAGATGTTCATTCATATAGTTCATGCATTTTTATTATTTTCTCCAAATTTTGTTATCTTTTATTTTCCGTGATGACAAATGGGGAGAAAGAACAGATTTTTTTATAGGCACATAATAAATTCATTTTGGGCATATATTAGGGGGAAGTATTCCTTTTTTGTGATTACTTCTTTGATTTCTCATCATTTATATGACATATATTTAGGGGACTACTTCTTTGATGTGATTAGTGAAATGGCATGTATTTAGTGGGAGTATATTTGGTTATGATTGTTTATGATCACATGCTCTATTACACTTGATTATTTATGATAAAATAATCAAGTTGATTATTTATGATTATTTATGCTCTATCACACTTTATTACACTTGAATTTAGTGGGAGTATATTTGGTTATCATATTTATGATTTGTCATCATAAAAATTTGGAAGATTGTTGCCCGTAAAGTGCATTTTAATCCAATAAATCATTAAAATATTACTAATGAGTTAATCAAGTGTACATGAATACTTTAATTATTGATTCAGTATGACGTGATTTAGTTTCATTACGTCATGTTTGTTACGTATATGTTATATTTGTACAATAAGATTAGGCTTTTGGTAAGTATTGAATTTTGGTGGGTAGTAGAGTAATGGCTCTCCCTACAAGAAACAACAATCACGCACCGGTTGATCCTGCTGTGAACCCTTCGGCAACCATGATCGAATTGTTTCAAGAATTTTTGGAGCTGTTGATGCAGACAGCGATGACTCGCCCATCTCAACTACAGCAACCGCAACAGATGACAACGGTCAACATGCAGCTGATCCATACCTTCAGGAGGCTAAACCCACCTGAATTTGACGGTATTTCATCTGATCCATTGTTAGATGACGATAGGATTGTGAGATTGGAGCAGATCTTTCAGTTTATGATGTGTTCTAAAATTCAAAAGGTTGTTTGTGCAACTTTTATGCTGACGCGGGAAGCTAAAAAATGGTGGAAGCTCACACAAAGAGCTTATGATGTTGTGCATAATCCGGTGACTTGGGATCGGTTTAAGGAGCTATTTTTCGAGAAGTATTTTCCGATCACCGTCAGAGCGAGCAAGGAGGCCGAATTTCTTAGGCTGGTGCAAGGTAATAGGACTGTTGCTGATTATGAGAGAAAGTTCAAGGAATTATCTCGCTACGCCATGCATTACGTTGATAGCGAGATCAAGAAGGCTCACACGTTTGAAAGGGGACTTCGTCCAGAGATAAAGGGTTCTGTGTCATTCCACAAGCATACCACTTACGTAGCGGTGGTTGAAGCAGCGTTGTTGATGGAGCAGAATCTTCCACCAAGAGAGTTGCCACGGAATGATCGCTCGTCGTAAGAGAAAAGGAAGCTTCATGACGACCATTTTGAACAACGAGACGTAAAGAAGCAAGTCAGAGATTCTCATCCTGTTTGCGTCACTTGCAACAAAAGCCACGTCGGACAGTGTTATCGGAAGATTAATGCTTGCTTTAAGTGTGGGAAAACTGGACATTATCTCAAGGATTGTCCGTTGAACAAACAAGGTCAGAACGATAGCATAACAATCAACAAGAATAAAGGAAAGGAATTCGCTTTGACACATCAGGAAGCAGACGATTAAACTGTAATTTTTATTGGTATACTTTTTGCTTTTGGGCATTCAATCTTCTCGTTGATTAATCATTGATTTTGTTTTGTTCATTTGTGTTTTATGTTTTGTGTTTTACCGTTGATTGAGTTTTTTATTATTTTTGGTTATTTCTAGTGTTTTAAAAATGTGGCATCTTCCTTTGGAGGATGAAAGTTTTTAAGGAGGGGAGAATGTAATATCCCGACACTTCGTAAATGGGTATTTTTATAAAATTGATTTCAAAGATAAAATGATTTTAAAATTTGATTTTAAAAAGCGATTATTTGTAATTTTGGTAAAATAATTTTATTTATATATTGTTTAGTTTAAATTTCAATTATTCAATTTTAAAATTATATTATAAAATTATTGTCACTCACGCCTTGTACTTATATATACCCTAGTATTACCCTAACCCTATTTTTATCCTTGATCAAGCAATCTCAACCCTCAATTTAGTTTCACTCACACTACATGCATATACACCCTAAACCAACCTTTAACCTATTATATATATATATTCCTAAACAACACTTTCTTCTTCGCAGCCCTCTCCTCCCCCTCGCAGCCTCTCCTCCCCCAGCGAAGCCACCTGCAGCCAGCAGCTCTTCTCCTCCGTTGGTCTCTCTATATTGAATTTGGGTAATCTTCTTCTCTTTCTTTAATCTCTTTCTATCTCTAATTCGTCTCTCCCTCTCTTTAATTCTTGCTGATTTTTGTCTCTCTTATTCACTCTTAGTTTCTTTTCTTTATTGCCTTGCTCGTTACCTCTGTTTCTGTTCTCCTTACTTCTTCTTTTTATTCTCTACTTCTCCCTCTTTTACTACGTCTACCTCTCCCTGTTTCTTCCCATCTCTGTTTTTCTCTATCTTTGTCTCTCTCTGCTTCTCTCTATATCCCTCTCTCTGTATCCTTCTTCTTTCTCTCTCTCCCTTTTCTTCTGCCATCACCGGTGGTTTATCACCGAGGCTCATTTTCCCATTCCCTATGTTTTCCTTTCTCCCGTCCTCTGTTTCTCTCTATCTCTGTCTCTCTCTCTGCTTCTCTCCATCTCTGTCTCTCTCTGCATCTCTCTTCATCCATCTCTCTCTTCCCCTCTCAGTTTGCCTTAATGTTTCTCTTCCCTTATTTGTTCTCTCCTTCACGCTTTCTCTATCTCTCTTCCCCTCCATGTTTCTTGTGTTTTCTGTTCTGCAACTGGTTTTGCAACTAGTTGTTTGACCCTGAACCGGTTCATCACGAACCTAACCGATTCAGCCTACTCTGACCGGTCTGAACCGGTCCATCAGATAAAATCAAACTGAACTGGTCTGAACCTGCCCGATCTTAACCTTTTGACCCGAAGCTTTATCTTTTGACTCTAGACCCGATATATTGTTTTCCGTCCCTGTTCTGACCGTTCTGCACTGTTTTTATTAAATCTATATTTTCTATTTTATGATATTAAAAATGTATTTATATTATTTTATTTCAAAACAATTTAGTGATTATATTTTTTTGGGATTTCAGGTCATTAATTGTTCAATTCATCCTTCCGCTTCAGGTAAGTGGGATTGTATAATGATGTGACTCTCGTTGTTATAAATGTATATGCTTTGTGTAAGTAAATTTACATGTGTTATTCTCATCAGCTTTAATTATCTTTAAGCATGTTACTTTCATAAATATGTTTCGATAAACATTATATTTGGTTAACTTTTTGGTAATTGATTTCTGTTCAGTTATTAATGTGATTATCATGAGATAAAGGTCTGAGTATGTTTGATTTTGCGTAGTATGTTATCATGTTTGATTCTGTTATATGTATCAGTATGCATTACATGATTAATTTTTGTCACACGTTTGATTCTGCAAGTATGAGGTTGATTCATTCAAGTGGTAATTAAGCAAAATATGAATTTAAGCATGATCTTTAGTTAACAAGGAATCAGGACTGTTCACGTTATGTTCTGTTAAACGAATGGGTGTCATATGCCCATGCTTCGTCACACATAGGGTGCCATCTGTTCATGTTTTGGTCATTCATTGGGTGTCATCTGTAAATGTTTTCCGTCACTCATGAGGTGCCATCTATTCACGTTTTTTGTCACCTATGAGTGCCATCTGTTCTATCGTCCAATGAGTGTCATCTATTTCGTCGCCCGATGTATAATCAAGACTTGAAGAATTGATGTAATTTTCATGTATTTTGTAATAGAAGCTCACTTAGGTTGATTTAATTTTTCTTGGCTCAAGAACATAGTAAAAAAATACATTCACCCCTAAATAATCAACCGTCTTGGCTCTCAAATTTGTTTAAATAGCCCAATTATCCAAAAATTCCATAAATATCCTTGAAAGATCAGATTGGACAAGGAAATACATTGAACCAAGACGTCATTGGGAAAAAATTAGTAAAACCAATGGGAGACTGGTCAGATCGGTTAAAACCAGTCAGACTAGTGGCATCTCACCCAAACACCATCCTGCAATTCAGGAACACCTTCCTTAATTGTCAAAATCGTCCAATCGATGGGAGGAAACCATTGCACCAGTTTAACATAAAAGAAACTTGTCCTTAATTTAGCAACCAGGGAAACTGGTCAAACCAATTTCTCTAGTAACTTCACAAATATAAATAGCCAAGCCCCCTTTCTCATTTTCACACACACTTCCAATGAAGCGTTCTCTCTTATCTTTGATATTCTCACAATCTTGCCATTTGTTCTTGTGCTTAGAATTACTAAATCTCCTTGACTGAGAAAATATAGTTGTGTGTTAAAAATAATAGTTGTGAGAGATCTTTTGAAGTTGTAGTCTTGAAGAAATTCATTTGTAAGAGATTCGAGGATCTCGGAGTGCTGCATTATCAAGGTCTAATTGGTACCATAAACCAATAAGAAAAATAGATAGTTCAACAATGGACTAAAACAAAGTGAGAAGTTCTATCCAACATAAGCCTAGTAAATGAGAACAAACCACCCTCTCACTAACTTGCCAATTATTGTAGAGAGAAATAAAACAACTAGAAAAGGAGTCCAAAGTGAAGGCTTATAATGTACATGTATTAAAGAACGGGTATAACAGTACTCCAAGATGTGACAAATAAGGTGTTTTCTAAAAATATACATTTAAAAGAAAGAAAATAAAAAAGAGTACGTTTATGAAGAACTACTATTCAATAATGATGGGATCACCTTCAACAGAAGCAAACTTTTCATCAGAATAGTCATAGTTTATGGGCTAGCAATGGAAGTTAGAGGTTCATTGCTAAGAAGCTAACGTGAAGGAATTTGATGGAGGCCATTGTAATTACAAAATCTATAGATTACTTGTACATGCAATTCAAAATCATCCCGGTAGAAAATTAACAACTTCATCTTTTGCCCTCACGGTAGCCTCTTAAATGGCTAAATCCTTACTCGTCTCAAAGGACTTTGAACTTTCTTGGAGCTTAAAGTTCTCAACCTTAAAAATGACCAACACTTGGTCTTTCATCTCCTAAGACACTCAAATTGTCATTTTAGACTTCTTCATCTTCGTAAACTCGCTTTGCTTACTAGCCACCTCAGTTTCCAACTCAACCACATAAGCCCTTACTTTATTCAGATCAAGGACTGTCTGGCTAAAGTTGTAATTCTCTGAAGGACGTTGTGGTGCATAAAAGCTGAAAACTAAGAGCAAAGTGTTATAGAGATGAGATATAGTAAACAGAGGTGAACATAGGAGAAGAAGAAGAAAAGAATAAAGAGAGAAAGTGAACTTCGAGAGATTGAGCAAAAAATAGATTTTTCTCATTAGTCATTGTTTACTCTAGATTACATATATATAGACAAAGGCTTCCTAATAACAACATTAACTACCATAACGTCTCGACTAACAAATGTTAACATCTAATTTAACTGACTTGCAAAGCATGTGATTGTGCATGAATTGCATGGTAAGCACGATTAGCTATGTCACTGGACTAGCTTGATTGGCACCTTAATCACGTTACTGAGATGGTTCGATTGGCATCCTTGTCAGCATGATAATTATCCTTGTCATCCCCCCTCAAACAAAAGGGGGTGATAACCACTTGAAGCTTGCTTTTGAAAAAAAATGAGACTCAGAAAAAGTCTTGGTAGGGACATCTGCTATCTAATCATGAGATGGCACAAAAAAAAATGTTAGAGTCTTGTTGAGTACCCGTTCTTGAAGAAAGTAGAGATAAACTACAAGATGTTCGGTGGGTGTGTGCAAAACAGAATTTGTAGTAAGAGAGATAACACTCAAATTATCGCACTAGATTATGGGAGCAGTAGGGAAAATGTTGGGGGTTATGCCCTTAAAGCATGTACATTGATATTTTAATACGAAATTTAATAAAATTATATTTTTTTGATAATTATTTTTTTAAATTATTACTGAATAATTTATATAAATATCTAAAAATTATATATTCATTAATGAACTATGATCTTGTATTAGTAAGAGATGATTAAGATCATACATAATGAATAAAATTATCAGCAACATATTAAAGTATGAAATCTTTAATGAATGATTGCTAGTATGATTCACTAAGTATTATAAATGCATGTGATCTAGATCCATATCATTGATGTGAATAGATATCTNATATGTAGATTAGTCTAAATCTAGAGTAGCCATGAACTCATATACATGCCTACTGGATCTTTTGATTCACTCATTAAGGTTTGTTTGTAAAACAAGTTAGTGACTTTTATTTTGGACATACAGTGATATGGATGGCTGAGAACATGATCTTACAAGATTAAAAATTCAAGCGTTCCTAACGGATCGCATATTGATTCCCTTAAGTGTTAATTCTAGAAGTGAATAGTTATTGAGCTCAAATTTATAATACGATTATAAATTAGCTAATCACTAGTGAATTAATAGTACTTAAAGATCAAGTGATAATTAGAAGGGTAAAATGATAATTTTGACCAGCACTAATTTATGAATAAATAATTGGAGAACAGAACTACATGAAATGATTATATCAACGGACCACACGATAATACTCTATAAATACATTATATGATCTCTAAGAGTGCAATTCCATATTTGTAATAAAGTAATAATGAAATTAATAAATAAGATTATTTGATTAAAAAATTTAATTAATAATCTGGTTTATTGAAGCTTAAGATAATAAGTCAATGATCCCCAAGTCACCTCTGTACTACGCAATCTAGAGTGTGAATATTATAGGACATGAGAAAAGGACTGATTTACAAAATGAATTTTTATCCTGGGGTAAGTACGTAATTATGAGATATTTATGTGTGATTAATTAATTAATTTATTTAATACAAATTTTAGAAATAGACACACATACATGTATAAATAATTATATTGATTAATTTTTTAATTATCGACAAGTGAGACAAAATATCTAATTTATGAAATTAGATAATTATAAATTATTATTAGATAATAATTTGAATCAACTAAAACTGTTATTTGTGAACTAACAGATAAGTTAGTTGATAGGGATAATCAGATATGTTAATTTTGAATTAGTTGATATCTAGATATTTATCTGGTTAAAATAAATATTTAATTCACAAAAATTGTCATGTGTCAATCACTGATTGAGAATCATAGATTGACATAAACTATCATAGTGCCACGTGGCACAACAGTAGTGGAGGTGCAATACTTTAGTGCCACATGACACTACAGTAGTGCCGTGAAGCACTGTGATAGCTCACGGCAACTACACTGCCATGTGGCACTGTAGTTGTGCACAAATTGGAGTGGGCCTCACTGCAATGGTAATTTCAAAACTAAATATTATTTTCATTTTATCCCTAAAAATTCGATATGTCATTATCTAGAATATATATGAGATTCTATTGGCCCCAGGGTTGACAAGGAGTAAAGAAAACAATTGTTATCAGGGTTATTTTTCTCTGTTTTTAAAAAGTTAATCACAAACTCTGAAAGAATAATCATTGTATTCTCTGATAGGATTGTCTTACTAAGTTAATCATTTTTAATAACTCTCTAGATCTCATGTGTTGAGTACATCTAGAGACAGACAATGTGTCTATAAATTATTCTACGTGCCCACACACGTCCTAATGTGTTTGGGGATTGGTTTGGAAGATCTTGGTGTGGATCTCGAAGTGCGTCAATGACGCTTGATATAGACTACAAGAGGTATATGATTCCTATCAATGTATGTCTAAAATTTAATACATAAATATATAATGAATATTGATTGAAAAGAGTTTTCAATAGAGTTTTTTTAATTTAATACATAAATGAATACGCACTTGTTTTCATTTTATCGAAAAACATACGATTCATTTTTGATAAATTTTTACAAGCCCCACTCTTCCTCCGCGTGAGCGCCTCGTTTCCAACAATTTTTATCATAGCGGTCATTATATAATTATATATTAAATACTGTGTGGGTGTTTTAGTGCATTGTTCATAATATATTTTGATATATGTGAATGACTGAATGGTTTGTTTGTTGAATGTATGGTTAATGAAGGATCGTTAATTGTATGGTGATTATAGGATTAGGATTTGTCCTTTAATTTTTTCTTAGATCTTGTGTAAACCATTTTGGGGCGTAAGATTTTTTGTAATTTTATTTTGAATACTAAAGTGTAATTATTTTGATCAGGAAAATATGAAGACCGCATAAGTCGAACGAGGAAGAAAAAGAAAAAAAAAATAAGGAATTACTTAGGAATTTTGGTGCCGCCACTGAATATTGGATTTCTGGCGTGAGAACCGCCGGTATTCCAGCAGCGGTAATGCCGTTACAAAAATTGGCTCCGGCAGCGAGCTCGCCAAAAAAATTTCACCGGCAATCGGCGGCAGTGGATGGCCGGCGGCGATGATGGGTGGAGGTGGAGGAGTTCTATCAGAGGTGGCAACTGTTGTCACATTTAAGAAAATTTCACATATACTCTGACATTAACTTACCCTATCACGACAAAATTTTAGGAAAATCCTAACTCTTTTGTTTTTTTTAGATTTTGAAATTAATGTAATTTTAAAATTAATTTTTAATTTTTAATTTTATGAAAATTAAAGATTAATTAGTTGATTCAGTTTGACATATTCAATAAATTATTTATTGACTAAGTCAATTTTAATAATTTTAAAAGATAATTATACAGATAATTTTTAATTAAAAAAATAGTTTTTCCTAATAAAAGGGTTTTATTCAAACCTTGAAGATTATGAAGATAGATATCAGGTGGAGAATGAGATTTTTTTGAAAATATGTAATCTTGAAGTTCTCTTTGTAATTTTATTTTTTTATTTCAATGGTTATAATTTAGAAATATCCAATAATCACTCGGTCCATTATTTTTTTAATTGTTAAGTAAATATATACTGATATGATTGATATCATGACCATGCATTAGTCGATCACATGCCATACATGAAATCTCACATAATTTTATTTAATCATGCATCTCATTAGTAGAAACATGATTTATTAGGATTGTCCCAATAAGTTTATATGAATTGTTTTGAAAAATAAATTGCATGTAACTTGCTAGGTTTTAATTAGTTAAAACTTGATAATCACACCACTCCAAGGGTTATAGTAACTTTAAGGATGACCAACTTTAATAAAAGAGTTTCATTAAACTTTGATGAATGCAATTAATTAGTTAATCTAAGTTCAACTAATTTTAACTTAGGCTCTTAGAAGATTAAATGACCTTAGACCAATTAGATTGGATTAACTATTAATTCACATTCACAAAGTTATTATTTTAACTAGTAATAAATTTGGAATTAATTGATTAGTTAAAATAGAATCACGTTATCCTAAAATTATGATTGAGAGAAGGTTGACATGTCAATATAACATATGGTCTCTATTACTAGTACAACATTGTGAGATGCAGTGAGGGCCTCAAGATGGCTTTGTTTTCATCCCCCTAAGAAAAGTTTCAAGAGGTATCAATACCAACGTTGGACTTCTTAAAAAGATAGGATTAAGTGACGTAATTTAGTTTTGACTGATCCTAAGGCTCCATATTTTAAATCAAGTCATGGAATCTGAAATAATGGGTTACACTCACAAAGTCACAGTTAAAATTTCATATGGATAATTATTACTTGACTGAATCAGTGATACCTTATTGTTAAAAGAGAAAATAAGAGATTCTTTAAGTTTTAACTAATAAGGATGAGAATGTCTCATAGACAGTTTAATATTAATCTGACCGACCTTAAGGCGGCACATTAATTGTTAGGTTATTTTATCGTGGATTAGTAAATGTTATATTTATGTGTTTAATATATTTCATTCATGCATCATGTTTACTTTCTGAATTCTGGATATTTATTTCAATTATATTGAATTATGTATATTTTATTTTTCAGTTATTATTATGTCTATCATGGGCAACTCTATTACTGTTTTACTTGCACTTGAGAAACTGAATGGTGATCATTTCATTAGATGGAAATAAAATTTAAACTTGATGCTAATTTGTGATAACCATAAATTTGTTCATACTGAGGAATGTCCTGAGGAGGCCACTACCAATTCCCCTAAGAATGTTAGGGACAAGTTTGATGCTTTGATTATTTCCAACAACAAAACAAAGCGCTAAATGCTTATGAGTATAAATGATGTTCTGAGAACCAAGCATGAGAGTATGGAAGCTGCCTGTGAGATTATGGATTCTCTATAGGCGATGTTTAGGAAACAGTCTGATCCAAATCGTCATGAGGCTACTAGGAGCTACATGACGACCAAGATGAAGAAAGATACTTTTGTCCATGAACATGTTCTGAACATGATCAACATAATACATGAGGCAGAAGTACATGGGGTGACCATTGATGAACAAACTTAAGTCAACATTATACTTGAAACACTCACACCTGCTTTTTCTACATTCACCTCCAATTATGTTATGAACGAGTTGCAATTCAACATGACCCAATTGTTAAATGAACTTGAGACTTTTGAGTCACTCAATAAGAGTATGACCAGAGAGGGTGAGGCAAATGTTACCAAGAAAAATCCTTCTTCCATTGTTGAACGACAACAAGTCTAAGAGAAAATGTTTCCATTGTGGGGTTGAAAGTCATTGGAAGAGAAACTGTAACAAGTATCTCTTCGAGATGAAAAAGAAATGTAAATATGATTTACTTATACTTGAAGCTCTTTTAATGGAATATGATTTCTCATCCTGGATACTAGATTCATGAGCTTCTAACCATGTATGTTTTTGTAGATGCTTGATTCATCAAGGGAATTGGTTGATGGCGAGGTCGTTATGAGTGTTGGCAGTGGTGCGGTCGTGTCAGCTAAAGCATTGGGGATAGCCCGTTTACTTTTTGAAAATAATTATTTAGTTTTGAACAATGTTTATATTATTCCTAGTTTTTCAAGGAATTTGAGTTCTTTCACTTTGCATGAACAATGATTTGAAGTTTTTAATTAATAATGAGTTTATTATTTCTAAGATTGATTCAACATTTATCATGCAAAAGTATCGAAGAAACTGTATATACTTAAACCAACTGAACACGCGTTAAATAATTCTGAATTATTTAAAGTAGCAAAACCTAAAAGTAACAAACGAAATAGAGTTTCTCATTATGATGATAACACCTATCTTTGGCATCTTAGGTTGTGATATATTAATCTAGGCAAGTTAAACAGTTTATCAAAGTATGGTGGTTTGAGAGAACTAAAAGTTGAAACTCTTCATGTTTGTGCATCCTGTCTAGAAGGTAAAATGACTAAGAGACCTTTCACAGGAAGGGCCAAAGAGCCAAGGAACCACTTGAGCTAGTGCATAATGATATTTCTGGACTGATCAATGTACAAGCTAAAGGTGGATAAGAGTATTTTTGTCACTTTTATTGATGATTACTCAAGATATGGTTATACTTACCCAATACATAGAAAGTCTGAAACTTTTGGAAAGCTTAAAAACTTCGAAGCTGAAGTTGAAAAAAATAGATAAATCATTGAAAACCATTCGATCAGATCGAGGTGGTGAATACTTGGATTTAGAATTCAAGGATTACTTATGAAGTGTGGAATCCTATCCCAACTCACAGCACCTGGAACGCCACAACAAAATGGTATTTCAGAAAGAAGAAACCGAACCTTATTGGATATGGTTAGGTCGATATAAAGCTACTCATCACTACCACTTACATTTTGGGGGATATGCATCACACACTGCAACATACATTTTGAATGTAGTGCTTTTCTAAGTCTGTCAGCAAGACACCTTTAGATTTATAGAATGGATCCAAGACTGGAAAGTTAGACTTAGGGTCTGAAGTATGCATATTCATTGGCTATGCTCAAGAGACTAGAGGTGGGTACTTTTATGGTCACAATGATCAAAAGGTGTTTATATCGACAAATGCCACCTTCCTTGAACAAGATTATATGAAAAACTACAAATCTCGAAGTAAAGTAGTTCTCGAAGAATTAACATCTGATGAGTTCAGACCACATTCATCATCAAATGATAAACGACAAACCAATGAAACCACAATTCCTATTCAGGAAATCCTGGTGCAACATCATAGTGGGAGGGTTGTTCTAAGAAAACCTATTTTCTATGAACCAGAGGCACATATTCTAGTGTCTGACACTGACAAAAATGATCCATTTTCTTATGAAGGAGAAATGGCAATATGTCATGAACCAGGAAATAGAATTGATGTATTCTAATTTTGTCTGGGTACTTGTAGATTCACCTGAAGATGTCAGGCCCATTGGATGTAAATATATTTAAGAAGAAAAGAGGTGTAGATTGAAAAGTAGAGATTTTTAAGGCACGGCTAGTAGCCAAGGGCCATAAATAAAGGGAATGAGTCGATTATGAAGAGACATTCTCCCATGTTAATAAGCTAAAATCCATTCGCATCTTTTTGTCCATTGCCGCTAGTTTAGACTATGAAATATAACAAATGCACGTCAATATAGCTTTTCAGAATGATTCTCTTGAAGAAAGAATCTATATGATGCAACCATAAGGTTTCTTGAAAAAGGGACAAGATCAAAAAGTATGCAAGTTGTTTAAATCTATTTATGGATTAAAGCAAGCATCTAGATCTTAGAATCTTACCTTTGATGAGATTATTAAATCATATGACTTCGAGAAAAATGTTGATGAAGCTTGTGTTTATAAATACATCAAAGATAAGATAGTGGTTTTCTTAGTTCTTTATGTTGATAACATTCTACTCATTGGGAATGATGTAGAAACTTTGTCAAAGGTAAATAACTGGTTAGCTGAGAGATTCCAAATGAAATATTTGGGAGATGTGAGCTATGTTCTAAGCATCTGAATCCTAGAGGATAGAAAGAACAAGCTCTTGGCACTTTCTCAAGCATCTTAAATTGATAAGTTGTTGGAGATATTCTCTATGGAGAATTCCTGAAAAGGTCAACTACCAACCAGACATAAAATGATCATATCCAAGGAGCAATGTCCTAAGACACCTCAGGAGAAAGATGATATGAGAAGAGAAAGGTTCTTTATATTTCATCAGCTATTAGTAGTCTCATGTATATCATGTTGTGTACGAGACTTGACATCTGTTATGTAATAAGAATTATCAGTCGTTATCAATCAAATTCAAGTTTAGAACATTGGATTGCAGTAAAGCACATTCTCAAGTTTCTTAGGAGAACGAGAAACTATATGCTTGTTTATTCACGTGGAGACCTAAATCTCACTGGATATACTGATTCTAATTTTCAATCAGACAGAGACACTCGAAAGTCGACGTCTAGATCAGTATTCATCCTATGTGGAAGAGTTGTAGTCTGGAGAAGTATCAAAAAATCCAGCATTGCAGATTCCACTATGAAAGTCGAATATATAGCGGCTTGTGAAGCTGCAAAATAAACACTATGGCTCAGAAAGTTCTATACCAATCTGGATGTAGTTCCAGATATGAACAAGCGACTGATCCTATACTGTGACAACAGTGGGGCGGTAGCTAATTCCAAAGAACCAAGAAGTCACAAGAGGGGCAAGCACATAGAGAGAAAATATCATCTTATAAGAGAGACTGTACATCGAGGGGATGCGACTGTTATGACAATAGTGTCATATAAGAACTTAGCCGATCCTTTTACCAAGACATTTCTTACGAAGTCATTTGAGAGTTATGTGCATAACATGTTGTTGAGAGAGATGTCATATTTGCTTTAGGGAAAGTGAGAGATTGGTGGGGGTTATGCCTTTAAAGCATATGTATTGACATTTTAATATGAAATTTAATGAAATCACATTTTTCTTATAATTGTTCTTTTAAATTGTTATTGAATAATTTATATAAATATTTGAAAATTTCATATTCATTAATGAGACTATGATCTTGTATTAGTACGCGAGGATTAAGATTATAGATAATGAATAAAATTGTCAACATCATATTAAAGTATAAAACTTTTAATAAATGATTGCTAGTACGGTTCACTAAGTATTATGAATGCATGTGATCTAGATTCAGATCATTGATGTGAATAGACATCTTAGTGAAGGTACTTTATACAATAAGATTATATATGACAGGAATGATGTGAATTAATATTTTTAACGTATCGTTTATCATAAAGATTCAATACACAATCTGATGATCATATGTTAATTAATCTGATGATCATATGTTAATTAATCTGAATCCTGAGTAGTCATGAACACATATACATGTTCATTGGATCTTTTGATTCACTCGTTAAGGTGTGTTTGTAAAACAAGCTAGTGACTTTATTTTGGAGATTCAATGATATGGATGGCTGAGTATATGATCTTACAAGATTTAGAATCCAAACTTTCCTAACGGATTATATATTGGTTCACATAAGTGTTAATTCTGAAATTGAATAATTATTAAGCTCAAATTTATAATATGATTATAAATTGGTCATTCACTTGTGAATTAATGATACTTAAGGACCAAGAGGTAATTAGAATGGCAAAACGATAATTTTGATCAGCTCTAATTTATGAACTAATAATTGAAGGACAGAACTAGGTGAAATGATTATATCAACGGACTACATGAGAATACTCTGCAAATATAGTCTATAATCTCTAAGAGTATAATTCTATATTTATAGTGGAGTAATAATGAAATTAATAAATAAGATTATTCAATTAAAGAGTTTAATTAATAATCTGGTTTATTGAAGCTTAAGATTATAGGTCCATGGTCCTTAAGTCACCTCTGTACTACGTAGTCTAGAGTGTGAATATTTCATGACATGAGAAAACGACTGACTTGCAAAAAGAATTTTTATTCTGGAGCAAGTACGTAATTATGAGATAATTATGGGTGATTAATTAATTGAATTATTTATATATAAATTTCATAAATTACATATACATATGAATAATTATTTTGATTAATTTTCTAATTATCGATAAGTGAGACAGAATATCTAATTTTTTAAATTAGATAGTTATAGATTAATATTAGATAATAATTTGAATCAACTAAATCTGTTATGTATGAAATAACAGATAAGTTAGTTGATAGGGATAATCATATATGTTAATTTTGAATTAACTGTAATCTAGATATTTATCTAATTAAAATAAATATTTGATTCACAGTAATTGTCACGTGTCATTTACTGATTGAGAATCAGAGATTGACATGAACTATTGTAGTGCCACGTGGCACTGTAGTTGTGCACTAATTGCAGTGGCTCTCACCGTAATGGTAATTTTGAAATTAAATATTATTTTCAATTTATCCCTAAAAATATGATATGCCATTATCTAAAAAATATATAGATATTATACAATTGGCCTTAGGGTTTACAGTGCGTGAAGAACAAAGTCATCAACCAAAACCATCCATCTCCTTCTCAATTAGGGTTCAGTTCTCATTCCCCAACAAAAAAATGCTCTAGTAAATAAATCAAAGCCACCTTGACGCATCAGAATCTGCCTTATATTAACTGTTTTTAAGTCTATCCTTTAACTCAGCCATGGTTATTCCTTGGGATTTGGGAAAGTACAGATCATAGAGCCTGTTGGGACCACGGGTCTTCTTCTCATTCCGGACTTCACCGAACTTCAGTCTAGTCATCAACGAGAACTCATTCTTAGAGAAGTACAGTGGTTCCTTATTGATAAGAAACCAGATTTTCTTCTCAGATGGAGTGTCATTCACATATTCGACATCCCTGGCCAGCACCTGGTGGCAGACAGTAGCTGAAAACTTCATGGCTGGGAGATCAAGGGGATGGCCAAAGCATGTATAAATAGGGAGAGTTGAGTTGTTGTCAGCTTCTTCATGATAACCTCTATCACATGGTATTTCACTTTGCATTTAACCTTGCTTTTAGAATTTTGTTAACGTCACGAACGTATCTTAGTTGCATCATTGATGAAGTCATAACTTGAAATTCAAAGAAAATATAAGTTCAGAGAATAAAAGCGTACACGTTCATCGTATAACCATCACATCGTGTACCCGTCTTGTAGTCTACACAAGCATCATGTACCCCTCCTGCACACTACATGATTGTTACACAATGAACGTTTACCCCTCACATTGTCTACATAAGGATCATGCACCCTCGTGTACACTACAAGATGGTTACACGATGAACGTGTACCCCTCATGTAGTCTACACGAGGATCGTGTACCCCTAATGTACAACACTATAGGATGGTTGCACGATGAACATGTACCCCTCGTGTAGTCTACACGAGGATCTGTACAGAAACTCAAAAACTCAGAAGAAAAAAACATTCAGAAGCCTAGAAAAAAACTCAAAAATGCAAAAAAAACATACCTTATTGTGATTCGGACATCGACAAAAACAGAAACTCAAAAATTAAAAAAAAAACTCAGAAACCCATAAAAACTCAGAAACCCAAAAAAACTCAAAAACTTACCTTGTTGTGATTCCATGTTGTAGGAGACGAAGACTGGAAGATTTGTAGAGGATAGAGATGTTGCAACTTCGAGAGAGAGAGAGAGAGAGTAACAGTAAGAGAGAAAATGAGGGAAATGCAAGTGCAGTGGTAAAAAGGTGCACGAAGGGTGGGTTTTGTGTAGGGAAAAGTGTAATTTTTACTTTTTTTTCACGTCATCGTTTGGAATTAGTGAATTGGTAATTTCACAAGTTGATTTTGAATTCAAAGTGTGTCAGGGGTCAGGGTAAGCAAAAATTAGGAAATATGTTTGATTTTGTAAAATGGTTAGTTTAAGGGTCTAGTTAAGCAAAAAACCTTTGAGAGTTTGGGTAAAATGGAAATATGATTTTTCATATTTCATGCATCGGGAAACCAAACCAACCAACGACCCACAATGAAAGTCAACAATAAAGGCATTCAAATACCCAAAACAGCCTTGAAAACCTAGCATGGATACTTAAACATCAAGTAATCTATTATGTAATAAACTAATTATTGTAAGGGCATTATAGTAAATGGATAGGTGCTACAAAATTTGACCACTCACTCTTTTATTCTAAGTATATATAAGTAAGATAGGAAAAATGTCTCAATAGCTACTATGCACATCCTAAAATAGAAGTTAGACATTACCTCTTTATTCTCAAGTAAATAACGGTTTTGGTCCTCCTCCCCTTGATAAAGAATAGAGTAATTCTAAATTGACTAAGTCTTAGACTCTAAACTGATCCAGTTACGTGTTAATCATTCATAAATTATTAACACGTCATTTAGACACTTAAAACATGGTCTATAAATTGATCGGTGTATAATTACTCCTCTTTCTCACCCTCCTCATCTATATTTTGAAACCTATCGTATTGTGACTCAAATAAATATACGTGCTTACTCACTTTGTTACAAATTCTCATTTGCCCCATTTTGTATTTTGTAAGCATCTACAAACTTGTCCCGGTGAAAAATACGATCATGGAGGATTTTTTTATTTAGTTTTTATTTAATGGGAAGAGTCGATGAATATGGTTGGAATGAATGATAATTAAAGATGATGAGTAGTGTTTTAGTAGACGCATATCATTCAACCGGAGCACCTCATTGAGTCAAAGGGCTATAGTTGTTACAGATTTTCAAAATGTTAGGATTGTGCCTTAAAAACACTTTAATTCTATTATATTTATTGAGTCATTTAATTCTGATTAAATAATAAATAGTTTATTTTTATATTATATGCAATACATTCTTGCAAAAGTCCACAAGCATAATAGTACTTAGTTTATATGTCCTATAGTGTTTAGTTCATGGGAACAATGTATTTAAACCAAAAGTCTTTTATGACTTGTGAATACTTAATTTTAATGTCCAGTGAAGTTGTGCGCTTTACTAAGAAAATGTTGTAGTACATTAACTCTATTATGTAGAGTGACTTATTTTGGTCACTAGTACATTTAAATTGCAGTGAAATAACTAATGAGTCTGATTTTTAGTATTTTTTACTAACAAATGAAAATCATGACCCATTTTTATTATTTTATGAGTGTTCTCAATCTTGAGAGAGTTATGAGCTCATATTTAATAACTTAGTTATTTTGATCTATTAAGAATAAAATTCTATAAGTCAATATATTTCAGAGGTTGGATGACTGGGTTATTAGATAGTAAGCTCATAGATTCTCAATAATAGAATACATATACACTTTTAATTAGATGACATAATACCTCTTAGATAATTCATTTATATGGTCTCATTAAACTAAACGCTTAGTATCTTTGGTGGAGTAATCGAGATTTGATAATTTTACTTGAGACGACAAGTATGAAAATTATCATAGTTGACCGATAGAATGAATTTGGAACCTAATGATACAAAGATGTGTATAAATATTAGGTTGATAGTAATTAACTTAATTATGCACGGTACTAAATTACGGAGGGGCATTACATAATGAATAATATATCAAGGATAATTACGCGATTAATATAAAATATACTTGGAATTCAAATACGAATTTATAGTTGAGTTAATTATAACTAATAAATTAATAAATTTGATTATGAATTTAATCGATAGAGTTTATTAATTATGTAGTCAAATATATTTTTATCCTTATAACCCTTTTACTAGCATCGGATTTGAGTTACGTTGTGACAAACTTTATTTAATAAACAAGTAGCTCAACGTAAATACTCTATTATTAATCAAGTGGTCTAAAACTAGCTTAATCTTTGTTCTAAAAAGCCAAAGATTGATTTAAATTAATTTATTTAATTTTAATTAATTATATCAAAATGAAAGAAAAAATAAAAAATAGAATACGGTTGGGGATTAAATTCCCAACCGTTAGCTTGGCTTGGCCATGGGTCTACATTAAATTGTAACCCATGGCCGTGAAAACATTGTTCTTTTCAGAATAACGGGCAGTGTTTCAAATTCCCAACCGTTGGCTTGGCCATGGGTCTACATTAAATTATAACCCATGGCCGTGAAAACATTGTTCTTTTCAGAAAAATGTGATAACGGACAGTGTTTCAAAAGGAATGAAATTATGCATTGGCCGAACATTAATTTTGGAAGAGGAAAACATGAGTTACTTTTGGGTTTTGATTTTATTTTGAGTGCTCATCTGCTCGTGATTTTTTGTGACAGTTCGAGGAATAGTCAGAAAGATCATTGAAATTTCAATTTTCGATCATCACGGTTCAAAAATTATTTTTCTAATCCGTATAAATATGGTTGTTTCTCGAATTTTACAAGATCCAGTATTTTTTGTTGCATTGATTCCTTCAGTTGGTATCCGAGTAAATGTTTTGAATTCTTCGAGAAATAAATGTGATTTTTTTATATTCCCTTACATAACCATTTAGATTTTATGTATAAATTTATGTTAGTTATGCAATTACAGGGATAATCTATGAAGAGATTATTTTTCCCTTTAGGATTCGTTTCCCTTTAGGATTCGTATTTAAATTTCATAGATTCTTGTGAACTTTATTCGAAGAAAGTTGGAATTGTTATGATATAATTATTCATATCGGATGGAGATCGAAACGATGCAAAAAGGGAATCGAAAAATGGATGAAAACTCACGTCCGCATGGAAGGTGGCATCACGGACATGCTCGGTATTTAGATCATAACTTTCCAATCCAATATCGGATTGAGTCAATTCAAAATCCTCTGAAATGATAACTCAAAGACCCACGGTTTTATTTGTCAAGAACAAAACCAAATTAGGATGTTTTCCCTGTCAAATATTTGGCTGAATTTGACGCACGGGGAGTGACGAGAATTTTTCAGTTTTTCTTGTTTTGTTCGTTGGAGCGGAATGGATCTCGTGAGGCACTGGGTGACGTTCGGCAGTGACCAGAGGTGAGATCAAGGATGGAAACTAGCGGTAGATGATTTTGGTGCCAGGAATCAGATCTCAGCCTATCTTTAAGATCATTTATACTTTAAATTAAAATAGAGTAGTGTTATGCAAGGCTATGGTGTATTTTATATTTATATTTTATACCATTTATTTTGTTTATTATATTTATACTCAATATGCTTAGATAATTATGTACATCACAGTTAGATACCGTGTGACGTTAGGTTTCTAAACTGATAAGCGTTTGTGATTGCATAATGAAGATAAAATTAAGTATAATCTATTAGGGTATAAAATGGCTAACCCTAGAAGCATGTTATTAGTTTTATGTAAATGTAATTTTTAATTTTAATAATCTCACTAGATATTTAACTCGTAATTAGTTGAATTGTGAGATTATTAGAATTTAAATAAAATTATATTATCTAATGGAGCATGTTTGTTTAATCAAAATAGGTTGCTAAAAATTAGGTTGGTTAATTACCTAATCTCACTTAGTAACCTATGGTAATAAAAACTCACATTGTTTAGAAAATCAAGTTGGAGCGAGATTCTTAATCAAAACTCGGCAGTCACCATTATTGAATCATAGTAAGGTGACATGGTACATTGTCTTCAATCTTGGAAGCTCCCTAAAGGAGGGTATCCAAAGCATCATATATTACAAGTATGATCTTTGTAATGATCATATTAATAAATGAATAACTGGAAATGATCTGCCTAAGAAAGAGTTGTCCACTTGTCACAAGTCTGAGAGTGAAATAATGATATACACTTGACTCATTTTTGTAGTATCCTTCCTAAGCGATTATTATTACTTATTTCGAGAGACCAAAACTGAACATTAGTTAATTGATAGGTATTAATCTAGATTAGTAGGATTATAATGTATTAATATCAGATTAGTAATTAATTAGATTGGACTATCCTACCTAACTTTTTAAATGTATGTTCTGCCTAAGCGTGCGAATGTTTATGAGACTTGAGATATCGTTGCGTACATTGCATGTTATTTTTTTAGTTTTTATATTCATGTTATAATGTATGCTTTAATTAGAATGTGTTTGTAATGATTGAGAATTTTATTATCTTTCAGAAATTGAAATGTCGTCCATGAGCCCATTAGCATCTATATTGAAAATATTATCGACATTAATGGATATTAACTTAGACTTTAATCTGAGCGTAAAAGAAGCAAGTACACTCCTAATTAACGCTACTCTAGACCTTTCTTAGAGTTTCAATCAAGAGAATAAAATTAATATTGACTATGTAGATAGATTGAATTTTAGCTCCATGTTACATAGTGTCACTATATGACAAATATGTTAGAACAATAGTAAATTCATTCTTCATGGAAGCTGATATAATTATTAATATCCAGTAAGACATTTGAAGGGTAATGTTAAACACTAAGATGGCAAATGAAACTCTGATTGATGAACAGATCCTTATGGTTGTTTTTATTTAACTAGAAAGAGATTCATATAGCTAAAATCGATGGGAAAACCCATATCGATATAATCTTGGAAACCTAAGCAGATTCCTTACATTAGTTCAAGATTAAACTATAGCACGTGTATAAATGTTTAATCAATCGAATTGAACTAGGATCTCCAGATAGCTAAGAGAATTTAAAGACACGATTTGTGTTAAACGTGACCCAATCCGCTTCTTCTTTTGGGAGTAAGCTTAGCCCAGATAAGATGAAGAAAATAAAGATGTCCAATTAGAGTTGACTTAGAGTAAGAAAAAGAGAGTAAGCTCTAATAAAAAGTGCTTCTATTGCAGGTTGACTAGATACACGAAAACCAGCTAAAAGGTTTTCTTAATTACAAAGAGCTGAAACATGCATCTCATTAAGAAATGATCAGTGATTGATTTTACCCAACGTCCTCGTGTGTAGACTCTGAAATCACTAAGCACGTTCACAATTCTTTGTGAAGGTTCTAGGAAACCATAAAATAGAATGAAACGGATTGCATGTTGTTCTTTGGATAGAGGCATACGCATTTTTTTGGATAATACATTTATTTTAAATGTTTTGTTGCATGATATGGAGTAAAATAACAGTATACATAGTACATTATAGAAGAGAAAAGTTTCTCAAGCCAACTATACGTATGATATATGTCTAGGTCATATAATCTAAGTTCGATTCAAAGATTAGTAAGAGATAAGCTCCATGGCCTTTATATTTTTGAACTCTTACCGGTAAGTGAATCCATTATCGATAAGAATATAACCAAGAGTCCTTTTGAGACAGAAAAGACATAGAGGCATGTGACATTATTGTTGGAGTATATTGCTTGAGTGGATAAGTCAAAGTCTAGGTGAGGGGTGGCTATGGGTGTAATGTAAATTTTATTGACGGCCACTCTAAATATGATTATGTTTGTTACATGCTTCTCGATTCTAAAACTTTTAATAAATCAATGAGTTTTAAACGAAAGTTGAGAAGGCATTGGAGAGACAAACTAATCTTATTCTATTTGATCAAAGAGGTAAATACCTCTTAATGACATTCATAGACTACATGGTAAATACCGAGATTGTATCCTAGTTAGTTACATCTGCGTCACCCAGATAATGGTGTAATAGTAAGGAGAAATTTTTTCTTTTAATGTGATGAGATTTATGTTAAGTTATTTGGCCTATTTTCTTTCCGAGGATTAGCTTTATAGATGACATATTATGAATCTAACATCATCTATGGCAGTACCTAAAATATCACAAGAATTATAAAATATTCTTAAATCTAGTTTATGTAACATTTATATATGTGGATATCCAGTACACGTGCTAAAAGAGAATGATGCCAAGCTAGATGGTAGATCAAAATAATATCTAGTTATAGGCTATACAAAAAGGAAAGTGGGTTATTTTTTTTAGAAGACTTTTTTTATTGGTAATAGAGAAGTCCATATGTCAGTGAGAATCCAGCTAGTAAAGAGAATAAGAATGAAGTACTTCCTAAAACTACACAACCTTTTCATAGTGTGAGTGTTTCTCATTCATATGAGAAGTAAATTTTCTTAGGAGACTCTGTATGGTAATCCTAGCAGAACATGAGCTAGATCTAAATCGCTATGTCATAGTGAGAGAAGAACACTACCAACTGAGAGATTCATGTTCAAGTGAGAAATTTTCGAGTCCATCTAAGAGGAACATGACTCAGATCCCAAAAACTACATAGAGGTTATAAATGATATAAAGTAAATCATTAGCTTCAAGAATAAAATTTGAAAATGATTCCAGTAACTTTAACGGAGTATGGAAGCTTGTGGAAGCTCCTAAAGAATTAGGTGTCGAAGATCTACAAGAAGAAGTGAGACATAGACGCAATGTCAAGACCTTGAAGGCTAGACTTAGTGAGAAATTACATACTTAGAGAGAAGATATTAAGTATAGCTATTCATTTTCACTAATGGTCATGCTCATGTATACAAAGATATTGTATCCATTGCAGCTCATCTCATTTATGAATTTTGACAAATAGATGTTAAGAACGCTATCTTGTATGACGATCTTGAAGTAAATATATTTATATCTCAATTTTCATATTTGTCACTAAAGGCCAAAAAGTATGATATACACGATGCATTAGTCCAATTTGTGGACTCAATGATGCATTAAGGACTAGGAACATTATGTTGATCATGTAATCAAAGTTTTGATTTTGATCAAGGTCATAATGAGCCATCTCAATACAAGAGAAAGGAAGGAAACATAATGATTTTCTTGGTATTTTATGTAGATGGCATTTTATCATCGAGATAGATGTAGAATTAAATGTCACCAACAAAACCATGTTTGTCTGAATTTATGATATAAAAGATTTTGGAAAAGTGGTATTCATCTCAGGCATCGGCTCTCCGTCACACGTTGTTTGAATGGGAATGAGAGGTTTGTTTTAAAGAGAAATTAGAGGTTGTTAGTTGAGGGGTCAGATTTTTTGTGAATCTACTGGTTCTAGTTTTCAACCATTTTCATTCACTAGCCGATTGAACGTGTTGAAAAAATTAATAATAAATAATATATACAAAAATACGAATAGAACTATACATAAAAATATTTGATCACTTTCTATTATGTCAAACATTAAAAATTCAATCAATTAAATGCTGATGATGTTTTTTGTTTAAGGTTTTGTATTGCTATAGAGAGTTAATAAGTTTTTTAATTAATATTTCAGTATGACATGTTCCTAGATACTGTAATTTGATTGTTGATCGTATTGTGAAGCTGTCATCTGCTTCGGTTCCTTGCCGTATTTGGTTTGATGTGATTTCTCATGTTTTGATTTGGTGCTTATATCGACTCATGTTAATTAGTTTTCTAGTTGCTATTTTGTTGATGGATTTTATTCCCTAAAAAATATAAAAAAGATTTGAACTATTAATTTCAATATTAAATTATTCAATTTTTTGATGTAATTCGATCTATTTAAACTAATAAATCTTTGAATTTTTTATACCTCATATATTTTTAATAATTGAAATAGTAAATATGATTTTGGTAGAGAGAATATCAAGAGACTTATCGAGTACATGTGTCAAAAAATGTTCCCCCTCTTAGTCCCATTTATATATACTATAAACTTAAAACGGTAAAAAAAGATTTAAAGTATTAATTTCAATATCAAATTATTTACTTATCCAATTTCTTTAACAAAATTCGATCTATTTAAACTAATTTGTCTCTTAATTTTTCACAACTAATATACTGATAATAATTGATATGATAAATGTGATTTTGGTACAGAGAATATCAAAAAACTTATCCATTTGAAATTCTATATAATGGTAAAGGTAATGCGTATCCAAAAATATTTCTCCCCTAAACTCCATTTAAAAGTAGTAGTGATGAGGATATGATTTTTTACTAAATAAATCATTTTTGCTAACTCTGACCTCTGACTCACATTCATTTCACTTTTTCACTTTTTTCCCTCAAATGCCCTTCTTACACACTAGCATACACTCTCTGCTCACCTTTCATCTCCATCTCTTTCTCATTATCCAAAAACTCATTGTCTCATACCCATCTTCATTTTGTATTTCTTCATGTTTCATTTGCATTATGATTTTACAAATTTCTCATTTTTTGAGAAATTAAGATTGAGAGTTAAAATTGTACTTTTGTTTTTGGACTCTTGGCGAAAAATTGGTGAAAATTTTGACCGAAATTTGATGGGTTTTGTTAGTTTTAGTTTTTGCTCAGATTTGAGAGAGAAACACCATAGTGAGAGAATGAGTTTTGTTAATTTTTGTAGGTTTTGTTAATTTTTGTCAACGGATGGTTACATTAGCGTCGTGTACACTATATATCATGTAGCCATTGTGTAGTCTATCAGCGTCGTGTAGCCATCGTGTATCCAGTGCAGCCATCCGGTAAAAAAATTCTAAAAATAACACGATAAGTTTTGTTAAATTTAATTTTTGCCCAGATTTGAGAGAGAAAAATCGTAGAGAGAGAATGAGTTTTATTAATTTTAATGGATTTTGCTAATTTTTATAGGTTTTATTAATTTTTGTCAATGGATGACTACACTGGCATAGTGTAGCCATTGTGTAGATTACACGACGCCAGTGTACCCCATCGTGTAGACTACACGATGGTTATACGGCGCCGGTGTAGCCATCCGTTGATAAAAATTAACAAAACCTACAAAAATTAACAAAATTCATTAAAATTGACAAAACTCATTCTCTCTCTACGATGTTTCTCTCTCAAATCTGGACAAAAGCTAAAATTAACAAAACCCATCAAATTTCGATCAAAATTCTCAATAACTTTTTGCCAAAATTCCAAAAATAAAAGTACAATTTTAGCTCTCAATCTTAGCTTTTCAA
Source organism: Datisca glomerata (assembly GCA_003255025.1). NCBI lineage: Eukaryota > Viridiplantae > Streptophyta > Magnoliopsida > Cucurbitales > Datiscaceae > Datisca > Datisca glomerata. Next base: position 460,237 of record QANY01003393.1, read on the forward strand.
AAAATGAGAAAGTTATAAAATTATAAAGAAAATGGAATATGAAGAAATAAAAAATGAAGATGGGTTTATGAGAAAATGGATTTATCAAAAATGAGAAAGAGATGAAGATGAAAGATGAAAAGAGAGAGTGTGAGTCAGTGTGTAAGAAGGGCATTGGAGGGGCAAAGAGAAAAAGTGAAGAGAAAGTGGGCTCGTTGTCAAAGTAAGCAAACATTAGAAAAGAGGTCTAATTCTACATAATGATTTATCTAAGTGTCTAGTTTAACAAAAAACCCATGAGGATATGACATCACAATGGTATGTGCTTATTGTTTTAGCTTTTAAATTACGGTTACTTTTGATCTCTGAATACTTGTCATTTTAGGGGTTGTTTGGTATAAAATTGATGGATATAATTGTGGGAATATATATGCTTGAAAAGTTAAGATTACTTTGTTTGTTAACACTTGAGAATGTTATGATTTAATTATGATACTGTTAGATTATTTTATTTATTTTGATGGAACATGTAAGAAGATATTTTAGACATTATTGTTAAATTTCAATTCTACCTTTAACTAAAAAATGTTTATGAATAATTGAAGGATGAGAGATTAAGGGCTTGGAATTTTTTTTTTTTTCTACTGAAAAAACTGTTCTGAATTGGGCCCATTTGCTTTCCTCCCAGTTGTTTGTTATGAATACTTATCATTTTTTAATTCCCTTTTAATTTTATTTAGAATTTCTAATGTAATTAAAAAAAATATGTACCTTACGGCCAATAGTTTGTGAACAAATGTCAAAGTTTTTCTTAATGTTTTTATATTTAATGTTAATGGGTCCCACTATTTTTGTTATTTTAATTGTTACAGCTCATTGAGAATGAGTAACACCACCAAGAACTGATAGCATCTACATTTCGTTAGTATAAACCTTGCCTAACTCAAGGATTACTTAAAAAAGTATTAGTGGCAGTGGGACTCGTACCGGTAATTAGAAGTTTAATTTTTTTTTTTGAAATCCCACTGTAGTAATAAGTAATCCCACTAAAGATCGAAAATGAAAGATCCAAAATAATGAGAAAAGTCGGATACATTTCGTATTTTTTATGATGTATTTGTGTAATTGATCTCAACCAATCGGTGTGAATCCACATAAGACTTGATGACGCGGGTTGCCTGTTTCATTGGAAACCATCAAATATCCTCCATGCAAGAGAGAGGAAATGTTCTAGAATATAGTGCGTATGAGCTGTACGCTACCATGTTTCTTTTATGTTTGTTCTTTCTCATCAATAAATTCAGCTGAGTTATTTTGAAAACATTGATTGGTGTCATCAATTTTATATCAACACTAATAATCTTTTATTCTTTTTATTATTTATTTTTCTTTCTTAATACACATGTTAAATTAATTTAATAATATATTATTTTTTTTATTTTTTTAACGAATCTTATTCTTCTACTTGAAAAGTTTAAGTAATTTTTTATGATTACTTGAATCCCAAGTAGTTATTTTTTCAATCAACACTCATACACTACGTGAATACTTGAAAGATTCAAGTAGTTGTTAATGGCTACTTGAACCATTCAAGTAGTTGTTTATGACTACTTAAAAGGTCTAAATATTTATTTTTTGTTAGTGAATTACCCATACACCAGGTGATTACTTGAATGGTTCAAATAGTTGTTTATGACTACTTGAACTCTTCAAGTAGTTATTTTTTATTTGATCAGTCAGTAACTCAAATACTAGGTGACTACTTGAAGGTATCAAGTAGTTTTTTATGACTACTTGAGCATTTTTTTACGTCTAAAAAAGTAAGAAAAATGAACGTTGAGTATTTGAAAGGTTCAAGTAGCTTTTTATGACTACTTGAACCCTTCAAGTAGTTATTTTTTTCGTCAGTTAGCAACCTAGACTATTTGAAGAGTTCAAATAGTTATTTTTTTTGTCAGTCAATAACTCATACGCCGAATGACTGCTTGAAAGGTTCAAATAGTTGTCAGTCAGCAACTCAAACATCATGTGAGTACTTGAAGGGTTCAGGTAATTGTTTATGATTATTTAAACCCTTCAAGTAATTGTTTTCATTATGTCATTAAGCAGGAAATATAATGGGTCTCGCTGAAAAATAAAAATGGATCTCATTGAAAAAGAAGAATAATAATGTATCACATTTTTACTGAAGAATTATAGGGTTACTGAATAATAATAATAATAATAATAATAATAATAATAATAATAATAATAATAATAAAAGAAGAAGAGGAAGAAGAAGAAAAGAAAGAAGAATAAGAGAAGTAGAAGAACATTAGAAGAAGAAGAAGAAGAATGACGTTTTTATTGAAGAAAAAAAATAAAATAAGTATTAGATTGATTTGATATTTACATGAAGAAATGATAAAGAAATAGAGAGTGAACAATCATTTGAGGTTGATTGTGGTAGATTAAAGATATTAAATTTGCTGTTTTTAAAATGTCGTTTAAAATCGTTTAGCTAAATTAAAAAGAAGCAGCTTCACGTATTTCCATTAAAAAAAACGAAGCGGCCTCGCGTTGCCGCACATCAGTATGACAGCTCATCTTTAACTATACAACGCTTGGCTTTTCCAACGAGGATTTACACGTGTCATGTACTTGCATCCCAAGTAAAATTGTCAAATTGCTGACACATCCCCCCACCCACTTCAATTCCCTCTGTCCCAATAGCTAATTGCTTTTATGCAAAGTTTGTTAGTGTTTTTCTCTTTTTGAAATTTAAACACTAAGTTTAACATATTTGAATCCAAAATTAATTATTTTTAAACAGAAGTTTAAAAATAATTTATACCAAAAGACTTTGTATATTATTTCACTTTTAGAAATAACTTAAATTACATTAGGATCTGAAATGAAAATATAGAGATCGTATATTTATTGTTTGAGTATTTAGAATATATGAAGCAAAATATTGATATGAATGAATTCTAATATATCAATATTTTTCTTTACTTTTCATTTAAAATTTACCAACTTTTCCACTCATAATTATTACATTCCTATTTTTCAAGATCTTAACTTAGCTCTAATTTACTATAAAACTAAAGAAAAGATAACAAAATGATCTTCAATTGAAAAATTTATTAGGAATGGCGATTATAATGTGACTTTTCTAATTTTATATATAGAACTATCAATAATTTAATATATTGAGATTCATTTTTATTATAAAATAACTTATTTATCACTCATTAAAAGACATATCTACAATGTGACTAACCCTCCCAATAATTCCTCCTTCAATTGGACCTGATAGCAAAGAGAATTGGTGTACCAATCTTTGTACTGTGTCAATGAGTTTAATTAGGTTTTTCAATTAACAAGGTAATTCAATGATTTTCATCGTAATTTCTGGTTCAAATTTCTCAAAAATCAAGAACCAAAAGCAGGCAATATCTTCTGTTCAACACAAGAAGACAGAAGAAAGTAAAGAAAAAGAAGCAAAATGAAAAATAAAAACTCATAATTCTTTCTCTATTAATTAACTAATCTCATCAAAATATACATTTCCCGATTGCCAGAAACCAAAAGAAAATTCCAAACACCCAAAAATTGACAGAAAATCTCTCTAATTTACTGATTCTGTCCCTCAACTTCATGGAAATCTTGGCTCTCCATGGAAGATTCATAATAATTACTACCAGTATATTCTTTAATCTTCTCACAATTCTCGCCGTTCTCCTTCTCAATCTTCTCATCTTTTTCAATCCCATTTCCCTGACCAAGGCAAGAAGCTTTAGCGCGCACAGGCGTAGCCAAAAACGTAGGCTTATTATCCCCAGCCATTATGACCAAAACATTTTCCTCATAAATCCTCTCTCCCACCTTACTCCCCACCTCCTTTTCGCCGCCGTGGTCACCGCCACTCTCTAAGTCCCTCTGTTCACGCTCTCTTTCCTCCTCCCGCCTCTCCGACAGCTTCCAGTAAGAGCAAGCCAGTATTAATAGCGCAAAGGCTATCAGTCCCATCATTGCTGCTAGGCCTCCGAAGAGGTATGGCATCGGAGAGTGCCACGGATTCCGCTGTGGAGTGGTGGTTGTGGGTGGTGGTGTTGAAGTTGATGCCTCTGTTTGTTTGGTGGAGGGTACTGCAATGGTTCTCATTCTGTTTCTCTGTTTTTTCTTTCTCTAAAGGTGTGGAGAGTTGGGAGGAGTTGGCTTGGTGAAAAAGAGAGTGTAGAAGTGGTACTTATAGGAAGGGCATAAGTCTTTTTTTTTTAAACATAGGAAGGGAGAGAGATCGATGATGACTCACACTTTCCTTTTTTTCTAGCACAAGATCAGATATGAGCATCACAAATTACAACATTTGATTTCACACAGAATTTAATTCATGATGATAAATAATCGGTACATGTCAACATAAACTCCTATATCTGTACAGTAGATAAACCTTCTTTTTTATTAGATTAGTGGAAAAGAACATGTTTCACATGTGTTCAAATTTTTTAGAATTATACAATACGTTTTATAATTATTATTAACATTGAAATAAATGAATTAACTTTCAAAATGTTTTGAATCTAAAATAAAAGAAAATAATAATGATATTTTTCTCATATTTAAAATTAAACTATCACAAATAAAAGAAAATTTGAATATGTCATGCATCATCTAGAGATGGTATATTTATAATAAAACTAAGAAAATTGTTGAATAAGTTGTACAACATCTCGAGATGATAATTTACTTACAAAATTTTTTGAATTAAAGTACATGTGATCCTAACAAATTTATATTATAAGATAAGATGAAAAAATACTAAAAACATTAAAAATTAAATATAACAAACTATTTTACTTCGAATAATGGCCGACATTAAAAATATAATAAACTATTTTACTACGAATAACGGACATTAAAAATTATTATATTTATTATAAAACTAAAAAAACAAAATAAAAAAATATTATAACTCATTGTTATTAAATTAAGGACCTCTTTAATCATTACATAATCATTAACATTCTTAACATTAGTAAACGGACAATAACATAATAATATAAAATACTAAATTTTATTAAACATTAGTAAATGAGTAATTAGTGAGTAGAATTATAAACGAATTAACTACAAAAATAAATAAATTTTATGCTATATTTAGTGGGGCTTAAAGAGCACAATGAGAAATAAAAAGTTTATTCCTCTTAAGTCTCTTTTAATGTAACTAGTAGAAACGAACATGCGTTGCACGTGATAAGTCTATTTTCCTTATTGATTTACCAACTACATAGAAAAAGTTAAGCATATTCATTTTTTTATTTATTACAAAGTACGAGATAATGTACTAAGTTTTAATATTTGCAAACTTAAATTTATATTGGACATTGAATCAATTAACGTATTAAGCTTACTCTCTAGTTAAATAACTGAAGACTTTTATCAAACAACGTGCATTGTATGTTATATATAAACTTAACTATATAGTGACTCATTCGAAATGCACGAATATAAATTTTAGATATTATATATATATCATAAGTTTTAGTACTGAAACACAATGCACATAAAATAAGATGGGTTAAGTTCAAAATTAGATCAAAACTTGAAATATACTATATAGCATTATTTTTTGAATATTGTAGAAATGATTTTATTTATTAATATATCACATTTTAAAGAAATGATTATATTGTCTTTTTTAAATTTATCTATGGTTTTCATGTTGTTCATAATATAAATTTACATAATATAGACTCTACAAATTACTAATGAATAAATTATCAACTAAAAATAAATATTCCTTGTATATAAAAAAGATCATAAAATTAATCTTCACGAATATTCATGTTCCTAATTACACAACTTCACACAAATATTTAATTTGTGAATTATTTACAAATTTTATTGAGTATAAAAAATATGTGAAATACCTAATTTGTATAATATTTTAAGGGGGCTAAAATGGCAAAAGTGGAAATATTTTTTTTCTCATTTAAGTCCATTTTAATAAATATGTATTCCTTGTATATAAAAATTAATATTGAACAAATTATCAACTATAAATAAATATTCCTTGTATATAAAAAGATCATAAAATTAATCATCACGAGCATTCACGTTCCTAATTACACAACTTACACAAATATTTAATTATGAACTATTTACAAAATTTATTATGCAGAGAAAATATGTGAAATACCTAATTTGTATAGTAATTTAAGGAGGTCAAAAGTATAAAAGAATAAATCAAAAGTTTATCTCATTTAAGCTTATTTTAATATAATATATATATATATATATATATAATTTACATCATTATTTTTTACTATTATATTAGAATAATTCTAGACCGACAAAATCTTAGAACAAATTCTATTTGACCACTAGTGATATGTCAATTATTTATTAGTAATGTTTAATATTATTGAAGATCATTTTACCAATTAGTCAATCACTGAAAAATACATTACGTGTTCAAGTAAAATTTGTTTGGTCTAATATTAATCGTTGTATTATTTTATGGTTAGATGTTACCGGTAGCTATATAGTATCAAAGTATGAGATCTTAGGTTCAAATTCGGACATCTTCAACATGTTAAAAGAAAAAAAATCTAGTATTTCTTACAATTAAACCAAATTAAAACATATGGTTAAGTCTTACATTCATATCTAGGTATCGTAAGTTTTGAGTTGTTATATTTCAAATTCTTACGCTAACATAATTAATTGTTACACTGTGGCATAATAGCCATTTGATGTGCATATTAATTATTGTGTAAAGTATTGGAAGAGATGGGATATATTCTGTCTATTATGAAGGAAGATTATGTATAATTATGTTACTAAAAAGGGAATTTAAGAATTAACGGTGGGGAAGATGCTGCTTGCGTAGATATCCAAAATCATAGTGAAACAGCACCACATACAAGCTGGAGTTAGAGAGAGAGAGAGAGAGAGAGAGAGAGAGAGAGAGAGAGAGATGTGGAGTGTATTGTTAAAGCATGCAGCCATAATCATTAAGCATAGACGAACTTATTCTAACACACTGTCTCAAAGTCGCAGCAAATATTGCTGTTCCCTTCTCCCTTCCCTGCATATTCTTCTTTCTTGTTTCACTATTTCAAGTTGTCAAGCTCGACATGGTTGCAGATGTTTACCAAACGCGTAGTCTAATCTTAATTGAATTTGAAATTTGATTTCACACAAGTTTTAGAAAACTTATACTAAAACACGTTTATGGATATTAAACTGTTTTTTTAAACAACATTGTTTTTCTTATGATCACTTTACTGAAAATCCCATTGTTACGACGTGTATGAAAAGAGTAGTAAAGATAAGGATGACTAAAATGGAAGATGGGGCCTGAGAATTGTTGGAGCAAACAAATGGGACCGGGGGGTTCACCACTTTATGCTTTGTTCCCCACCCGTCTCCGTCCATCAGGCCATATTGCTCTCTGCCTCGCAACAATATCTCACTCATAGTCATTGCTAAGTGTAGACCGCCGTACTATTGACTAACGAGGTGCCTAACTGTATCCTGCCCTTATCATCTACATGGGTCATGTACAGTAACAGTCTGTATCCTACATACATTTACGGCTCGTTTGGTGTCCAGTATTGGACAGTATTAAGAGGTATACAAAATTATTCTAACAATGTACGGTGTTTGGATCAAATATCAAACCGTAATACGGTGGGATTAGATATTCTCACAAATATGGGATAACATAGTTCCCTCCTTAGAGGGGGACTAAACGAGACTAAACAAAATGCACTATTCTTTCTCTGCCACTCGTCTTTCTATGTCAAAGACTCCTCACCCGTGCGAGACCAGCAGCTAACCGAAGAGTGCTCCGGAGAGACCACCAGAAATCGAACCGCTTCATCATCGCTGATGACTTCTTCTGTTAGAAAAGTTTAACATGTGGGGTCACATATGTTAAATAAAATGGGTATGTGTTATCTTTGAATAAGCCTAATTAAAGTGATTTAATTAAAAAATTAAAGTTGTAAGGGTTATGGGTATAATTATCATGAAATTAATGTGTAGATACTAGAAATGATATTTTAATTTGTTGAAAGTCCAAATTAAAAATATCAATATTTATTAATAAGGGTTATGGTCCCCAGATTACACAAGCAAGAAAACCATGTTTTACTTAGAGCAATTATCTCTATTCTTTCAAGAGAGAATCTTGGAGAAGAACTCAAAAATTTGTGTCAATTCGGAATATCTGAGATCCTTCAGTTTACGATTAAATTATTTATGAAATAGGTAAGTTTTCTACAATCGAGTTATACGAATCTGTTTTTCATAGAAATCAAAATGACATACGTATCAAATATCAGAGTTTGAAGAATTTCATAAAAATAAACAGATCTAATTATTTGTGTTATATAGCATGTTTATTATGTTTAATTTCAATCTCTACAAGTGGTATTAAAGCCTCCCACCATTGATTTCCTTAAAAGGAGATTAAAATTTAAAAAACAAATTAGAGTAAATCTGAAATTAGAGATTGTTCATTGTGATGTTTATGATGAATGATTGACATGGAAATGTGATTATGTTATGTAAATTGCATATATATGTTGAGTTTTGATGATTTTATGCTGGAAATAAAAAAAAATCAAAAAGGGAATACGAAATGGCTCAAGGCCATGGAAACTGCCGAAGGAATTTGGAAGAAGAAGAGGGTATTAGGCAGTTATCCCCTACTTCTCAGTACGGTACTGGAGCAGGGAGTACTCCCTACTTTGCGGCACCGGCACTGTTTAAGAGCAGTTATCCCCTACTTCTAGGGTACGGTACTGTAGCACCGCTACAATAATAATTAAAAAAATTGAATTAACTTTGTTTAACTCAATTTAATTAGGGTGCTTTTTTGTTTCAATTAAATTCAATTACTTTAGTAAGTCCTTAAAGATTAATTTTGATTATTGAACATTCTGAATGAGTTAATTGAAGCATGATATCACCAAAGTGATATCTCTTGTGTAAATTATTCATGAAGAAGATATTTGATGTTTATGTGTGTGTAAATTCATGCGGGTATTAGCCCGTCCGAAGAAAGGTTAATATTTGGCCAAACTACACATACATCTGTGATGGTAAACACGTGATGATTATAAAATTTTACATGTGAATAATAATTGATTCAAAGATAAATTTACTATTTGACATGAATTATTGTCAGTGTTTGATCATTACAACAAGAGTATCATTTACAGTTAATATTACTGTCCAAAGACTTGATGTTAGTGTTATGCTAGGTATCTTGAAAATGGACTAATTAATTATTTGAATTAATTGAATACTATGATTAGCTTTTGATTTGAGCATATTTAGATAATTCTTTTGTTCTGCTTACAGCTAATGTGACTACGGTATATGTCAACCTTAACAACATTCTCATTTTGACCGAGACCAACTTTAAGGATTGGAAAGAGAACATGTTAATTGTTCTTGGCTGCATAGATCTAGACCTTGCACTCATACGGATGAAAGTTCTTCTAATGCTTGGAAAAATTTTGAGAGGTGGGATCGTTCAAATCGTATGAGTCTGATGATCATAAAGCGTGGCATTTCAGAGACATCATGAGTGCGGTATCTGAGGAGATAACAAATGCCAAAAAATGTTTTGCCAAAAAGATAAGGCGGAAACAAGCACACTTTTGCCACGCTTGATTCACATGAACTATAAATGCAAATGGAACATAAGAGAGTACATTATGGAAATGTCTAACATTGCTTCAAAACTTAAAGCTCTCAAGTTTGAACTTTTAGATGACTTGCTCGTGCGTTTGGTATTGACCTATCTTCCCGCACAATATAGTCAGTTTCAAATCAGATATAACTATCAGAAGGAGAAATGGACTCTCAACGAGCTCATTTCATATTGTGTGCAAAAGGAAGAGAGAATTAAGCATAACCAGTGAAGTGCCCATTTGGCTAGCACCTATAAGAGTAAAGACAAAAAGAGAAAGAAGGGTAAAGAAACTGTTAAGGGTCCAACAGAAAAGAAACAGCGTAAGGACAATGATGGTTGTTTCTTTTGTGGAATCCTGGACATGTAAAGAAGGACTATGCCAAATATCACACTTGGCATATAAAGAAAGGTGCATCTATTGCTTTGGTCTGTTCTGAGGTAAATTTGGCTACAGTATCTAGAAACACTTGGTGGTTAAATTCTGGTGCCTCTACTCACATAAGTGTTTCTATGCCGGATTGCCAGAGCTATCGAAATCCAACTGATGTTGAAAGATACATCTATATAAGAGATTGAGAATCGATAGAAGTTGAGGCTATTGGGCATTTTAAGTGGTTTTTGAAAACTGGATTTTATTTGGATTTATTTGATATTTGTGTTGTGCCGTCGGTTAGACGAAATTTGGTTTCTGTTTCTAAGTTGAACAAATCAGATTATTACTGTTCATTTGGAGACAACGAGTTTAATTTATCAATAAATTCAAATCTTGTTGGTACTGGTTTTCATAATTTTTATGATAACTTATATTTGCTTGATATTAATACATATTATATCGAAGCCTTGCATGTGGAATCATGTGGTATTAAAAGAAAAATTAATGAAGTAAATTCAGCCACACTTTGGTACGAGCGCTTAGGTCAGTTCTCCAAAACAAGATTTTCAAAGACTTGTGTCAGATGACATTTTTGGATCACTTGATTTTTTGGACCTTAATGTCTATATTGAGTGGATAAAGGGAAAACCGACCAAATAAAAGAAAGTAGGTGCCAATAGAGCAACATACGTCTTATAATTGATTCATACATATACATGTGGGCCACTCCTTAAGACTTCGTGGAATGGACAACAGTATTTGATAACGTTCATAGACGACTACTCGAGATATGATTACCTATTTCTTATTCATGATAAATCAGAATCTATAGACGTGTTCAAGATATTTAATGCTGAAATTGAGAACGAGCTCATCAAAAGGATTAAGAGTGTTAGATCTGACCGTGGTGGTGAATATTATGATAGATCTGACGGTTCAGGAGAACAACGTCCAGGGCCATTTGCTTAATTCCTATAAGAATGTGGAGTGGTCTCACAGTACACCATGCCTGGTTCACCTAGCATAAATGGTGTTGCTGAGAGACAAAACAGAACCCTTAAGGACATGGTGGGAGTATGATAAGTTATTCTTACTTACCATAATCACTTTAGGGAGAGGCATTAAAGATATCAGCTTATATCCTTAATAGAGTACCAAACTAAAGCAGCTGCTAAAACACCTTATGAGAATTGGATAGGCAAAACGCCTAGTCTGAAACATTTTCACATTTGAGGATGTCTAGCTGAGGCAAGGCGTTATAGGCCAAATGAAAAGAAATTGAACTCCAAAACAGTGAGCAACTACTTTATTGGTTATTCTAAACGATCAAGAGGCTACAAGTTCTATCATCCCATGCTAAGGAATATTTTTGAGACGGAAACTGCAACATTTTATTAGGATGTTGAGTTTGGAGGGAGAAATAAAGTAAGGGACATTATCTTTGAGGATGAATCATCTTCGGTTCCAGTTCTTATAACAACCATTACTTCTGACAGTGTTTAGGTTTTCATTCTTATCATTGATCATGAAGTATATCCATAATCAGAACAAGAAAGTATTGAACAGCTACCAATTCAAGTTGAGGTTAATTTTCCAGAAGAACAAACTCAACAACCTCAAAATGCAATGCGACTAAGGAGATCCATGAGAGAAAGGAGAAGTGCTATTTCAGATGACTATGTGGTATTTCTCCAAGAAAATGAGGAAAATAATGAATTGGTGGAAGATGATCCAATCAACTTTCACCAAGTCATGAAAGATATGAATTCTCAAAAATGGATTGAGGCTATGAATGAAAAGTATAAGTCTATGCAAGACAATCAAGTTTGGGATCCTGTCCCTTTACCTGAAGGTAAGAAACCTACTGGTTGTAAATGTATATTTAAAACCAAAAGGAATTCAAAAGGTAATGTGGAAAGATATAAGACTCGTTTTGTAGCTAAAGGCTTTACTCAGAAGGAAGGCGTTGATTTTAAAGAGACCTTCTATTCGGTTTCATCAAAAGACTCTTTTAGAATAATTATGACACTTGTTGCACATTTTGATCTTGAATTTCATCAGATGGATGTGAAAACTGCGTTTCTTAATAGAGACATTGATGAAACGATTTATATGGTGCCATAAAAAAACTCTGCGGTTGAGGATCCAAAGAATATTGTTTGCAAACTAAAGAAATACATATATGGGTTCAAACAAGCTTCACGTCAATGGTACCATAAATTTTATCAGATAATCGTCTCATCTAGTTTTGAGGCAAATATTGTTGATGATTGTGTGTATCACAACTTCAGTGGGAGTAAGTTAATATTCCTGGTTTTATATATTGATGATATATTGCTTACTAATAATGATTTAGGCATGTTATATGAGACCAAGAGATCTCTTTCTAAAAATTTTGAAATGAAAGATCTTGGCGAAGCTTTTTTTGTTTTAGGGATTCAGATATATCAAGATCGTTCTAGATGTATTCTTGGATTATCTCAAAAGAGCTATATAGAAAAAGTGCTTAGAAGGTTTGGCATGCAAGACTGTAAACCAAGTGACACCCCCGTCGCTAAATGAGACAAATTTTCTCTCAACCAGTGCCCGAAAACTAGCCTTGAAACTATGGAAATGCGGATGATTCCTTATGCAACTTCTGCTGGAAGTCTAATGTATGCTCAAGTTTGTACGCGTCCAAACATTGCGTACATCGCTGGTGTATTGGGAATATATCTTAGTAACCCTAGGATGGATCATTGGAAAGCAGCTAAGCGTAGGGGTGTAAAAATTAATACCGAACCGACTGAACCAAAAATGGTCGGTTATATAAGTAACCTCGGTTCGATTTGGTTCGACAGGCTGAACCGTAAGTTCAGTTCGGTTCAAAAAATCATGTAATTTAGAACTGAATTGAACTGAACCGAAGTATTTAAAAAATCCTATATATGTACTTTACTATTAACCCTAACCTTATCTCACTTCTCTCACATTGAACGCAGCCTCCTCTCCTCCCTCTCTCACTCGCCTTTTCCCCCTTTTTCATTTCCCCTATCTAACAGAGTCACAACAGCCTCCCTCAATCTCTCGTCAACCTTCTAGTGTCTCCTTTCCCCTCTCTCTTATCTTTGAAGTTCAAACTCTCTCCTTCCTCCTCAAATCTGCTCGAGTCGAGATGGTGGACCACTGGAGCTCGAGGATGGTTTCAAACCCCCAGATCTGCTCGAGGATGGCTTCATTGATGTTCATCATACCCTTAAATCTGCTCCAGATTTACGGTTCGTCATTGTAGAGTATAAGTGTTTTTCTTGATTTAGTTTAGTGTTTGTAATTATAGAATTTAAATTTATTTTGTCCTGATCTAGGATTTGTAATGGATTTAAGTATGATTATTTCTGATTTAGGGTTTGCAATAACAAATTTTAAGTTCAATTTGTGTTGATTTTTCTTGTAGATGTATTTGATTACATATTTTATGTTTTGTGTTTCCTGTTTTAATGATTGGATTGAAGATTTTGACTACAGATTTTATTTTTGATGTATTTAATTATAGATTTAGGGTTTGCAATAACGAACCAACGAACTGAATCAAAATTCACAGTTCGATTCGACTCGATTTTTTTAACCTTCACGATTCGGTTCAGTTCGACACACAGCCGAATCAAACATTTTGGTTCGGTTCGATTTTTGCCCAAATAACCGATCGAACCAAACCGTGAACACCCCAGCTAAACAGGTATGAGATATTTATAGAGAACAAAAGATTATATGCTCATGTATAAGAGGTCAGATCAGTTAGAGGTCATTAGATATTCTGACTCTGATTTTGCTAGATGTCAAGACAGCAGAAGATCCACTTTAGGCTACATTTACTTATTGGTTGGTGGAGTCATTTCTTGGAGGAGTGTCAAACAGACACTCATAGTTTCCTTCACCATGGTAGCAGAATTTGTAGCATGTTTATAAGGCATCCAATCATGGAATATGGCTGTGAAACTTTGTCACTAGGCTGCGCATTGTTGAGAACATTGAATAAATCATTAAAGTTGTATTGTGACAATAAATCAACAGTTTTATGAAAACGAATGATGATCTTTCATGATCTGTTTTAGAATATTTTAATTATTATTATTATTGATTGGATGAGTTTAAATTTACTACTACATATTTTTTGATAGAATGAATGTTTATTTTGTAGTTGAAAAGATTAAATAACATGTTAATCAGTTCTAAATAAACTTATGTAATCAAATTATAACAAATAATTTTACAATAATATAGTATTATGATGTGCCAAACATTGCATAAGTAATACAATTTTTTAATTAATACAATATCAAACACTAAACAATATTATTTAATCCAGTATAGCACAATATAATCTGACAAATTTAATATAATATTATCCTGTCTGACAAACTGACCTTAAATCACTCTTAGGCCATGTATAGTATTAGGCCATGTATCCTATAAGTTTTTCACCTAAGTAAGTGACGATCATTACTCTGAAATAAGAGTCCATTCGATCCTAGATCGTTAGATCTCAATTATCAGATTGGGTTAAATTTTGTTTTTTTTAACTTTTTCATGGATTCTCGTAAAAGTAGAATTAGATTGTTGGTTTTGACCTCAACAGTCTAGATTTACACATACAAAAAATCAACTGTAAACACTAAACAGCCAAAACAATGCCACATCCTCAATTGTCCAAACAATGTATAATGTAGTACACCTTTTTGTATTGATCTGATGATAATAACTAAATTTTTCTGTACACTTATTTTATATAATATGGAATCAATCAACTAATCTACTTATGATTGATCCATTTCTTTCATGCACACAACCAATATTCTGATAACATCACCTTTGAATAATATATTATTCTTCATTTTTCATGTCCGCTTTGATGCTTCATTTCCTCTTTATTGTTGTCAATAGATATTCTTTTTTACGTTCTCTCAAAATCCACTACATGAGTTGAAATGCTCCAATTTAATAAAAATAAATACACCCTTTGATTCTTCAGATCTAATACTCTCAACTTTCTTCTAGCAGATCACTAAATATTTTGGCCACAAAACTAGCTTAGATTCCCCTTTTATACTTAAATCTCTACTTTATCAATCTTTAATTTATGGTTTCTTAGTGGTGGGTTCCTAATCATTAGTTTACTACTATATTGTACAAAATGTATCAGCACTATATATGAATTTATTAAACTGAAAATTTAAACAAGAGAAGATGTTAAGTGTTGGGAATCTTTTGATGACAACATAGAAAATGAGAGAAGGGTCGGGAAAGCACTTGGTTCTAATTCCAACTTGGAGGGTGTGGGATCTGTGTGACGCAAATGTTCCTTTTTTTTAGTTAATGGTTTATCTCTAGTGGATAAGGTAGGCAGCACTCAATCCCTCTTAATGTCTCTCTTTCTCTCATTCCATGTATACTTTTACAATATTAATAATAATTATATGTATAGATTTGGATCACTTGCACATGATATTAACACACAATCATATCAAGTCTCCCATTGGATTTATGCAAGCCGCCATATCCTTTTTCCAGTGCTACATTTGGGGTTGTTTTTTAGGCATAATTTCAAACTTCAAATTTTTTTATATTATTTTAATGAAATGAGTCTGATATAAACGATTAAATTTTCACACTCATGTCTAAAAATAAATTTGTGAATACAAGTACGTTGTTTCCACACTTTAAAAACTACTTATCCAGGGGAGAATTTAATTAAGGGTGTCTTCTTTTACCGCACCAAATTGCTGTGTCTTTACAGTCAGAATAAAGCAATTTTATTAGTGGACTGTTACTGGGATCCAATAATTTTCTGAACGAGTTTCATCCTCCTTTCTTCCTCTAATAATAATTTTTATCATCGTAACCCCGCCTTATCCTTATGCTTTTCTTAATAAGACTGTTACGTTTCACACTAAACCAATACCTCCTTCCATATAAAGAACAGAATCCTATATTTGAATTGTTAACATATAATGCAGCCCGACTTTCACCCATATCCACTTTGCACCATGACTTTTCAAGTTTAATTAAGGCAAAGACCTTGTACCTTAATTTTTGTTGACCGATGTATTATATACCAATGAGTAATTCTACACCGATTAAATAATTGACTAAATTTTAAATGATTATATGATGATTCATCGTTTGATGACTCATTTGATAAAGTAATTTATAAATGATTGTCACTGACTTGATCATTTAAAACTTGAGCAATTACTTAATCATCGTAGAATTATTCTATACTAATTTCCATTAATATTTTCAATGAAAAGTATAAGATGTGTCTTACGTGTGATACTCAAGGGTGAGTGTGATACTCAAGGGTGAGGTCAGAAAATCTTGTAAAGAGGGGTAAAAAGTTCTGATATCCCCATTATTTTACATAATAATAGCTAACAATACTCTTTTGTATTATATATTTTTTATAATGAAAACTTATTTCTAAAAAATTAGGAATGAGTCTAATCTTGATTTTACAATTTTCAATGTGTAAATAGTCACTTCATACAAGAATGCAAATAATATACAATTTGATTGTTTTATAAATTCAGAGGCAATCAACATACTACTTATTAATTTTACAACTTATAAGGGGGTAAAATTATATATTATTTGATATTTTTATAAAACTTAAGGTTATTTGGATAAATATACCCTTTTGAATTTGGGTAAAGAAATTTATATCCCGTTTTGAAAATAAGAAATTTTATATATCTGGCCCACCAACTTCACATCACCACTTGCAATCTCTCTCTTTTTTCATCATTTTCTTTTCCCTTCCTAATGCACAATCAAATTAATCAAATCATACTTTCTTCTTATTTTCTTCTCTTTTATTCAACAAAACTCATTTTTCTTTTCCCAAAAATTACTTGAAGGGTTCAAGTAGTTATTTATAATTACTTAAGTCTTTTTTGCTTCTAAAAAAGGAGAAAATGAACGTTCGTACTTGAAGTGTTCAAGTAGCTTTTTATGACTACTTGAACGGTTCAAGTAGTTGTTTATGACTACTTAAAGGGTTCAAATAGTTTTTTGGTTAGTCAATAACTCATACACCATGTGACTATTTGAAGGATTCAACTAGTTGTTTATGACTATTTGAAACCTACAAGTTTTATTTTTTGTTTTGTCGGTCAACAACTCAAATACTAAGTGACTACTTGAAGTGTTCAAGTAGCTTTTTATTACTATTTGAAAGGTTCAAGTAACTTTTTATGACTAGTTGAAAGATTCAATTAACTTTTTATGACTATTTGAGCAAATTTTTACGTCAAAAAAATAGGAGAAAATGAACGTTGAGTACTCGAAGAGTTCAAGTAGTCATATAAAGTTACTTGAACCTTTCAAGTATTCAACGTTCATTTTCTCTTATTTTTTTTACATAAAAAACTACTTGAATCCTAGACATAAACAACTACTTGAAGGGTTCAAGTAGTCAGATACAACTACTTGAACCCTTCAAGTAATTACTTGTTTTGACTTTGAGAATAAAAATCTTGTATGGTTTAAGTAGTTATTTTTTTTTCAGTCAACACGCATACACCACGTGACTACTTGAAGGCTTCAAGTAGTTAGTTATGACTACTTAAACCCTTCAGGTAGTTGTTTACGATTACTTAAACCCTTCAGATAGTTGTTTACGACTACTTGAAGGGTTTAAGTAATTATTTTTTTCAGTCAGTAAATCAAAGACGAGGTCACTACTTAAAGGGCTCAAGCAATTTTTTATGACCACTTGAAGGGTTCAAATAACGTTTTATGACTACTTTAACATTTTTTGCGTAAAAAAAAACAAGAGAAAATGAATTTTAAGTACATGAAGAGTCCAATAGGTTTTTATGACTACATGAACTCTTCAAATACTCAACGTTCATTTTCTCCTATTTTTATGCAAAAATAAACTCAAGTTATAAAAAGTAATCATAAAAAGTTATTTGAACCCTTCAAATAGTCACACGGTGTATGAGTAATTGTTGACAAAAAACAACAACTACATGAACCCTTCAAGTAGTCATACACTACTTGAAGGATTCAAGTAGTAATAAACAACTACCGGAACCAATCAAGTAGTCACCTTGCGTATGTATATTGACTGATAAAAAATAACTATTTGAAGGGTTCAAGTAGTTATAAAAAATTACTTGAATCCTTCAAGTTTTAAAAGAAGTTTCATTGAAAATGAAAGAATATGCAGATGAAAATTAGATTATTAAATTAATTAGACATGTACATTGGAAAAGAAAAAGAAATGATGAAGAAAAATATAGATTATAAGAGACGATGTGAAGTTGGTGTGTCAAGAGCATAAAATTCTTTATTTTTAAAAATAAGTATAAATTTCTTTAACAAAATTTAAAATGATATATTTTTTCAAATAATTACCCCTTCATGATTAAGTATTCTCGTCCCTGATTATACTCCATGTAAAATTGTCTTACAACAAACCGTGCCCATTTTTCACGTCAAACATTAATCCAGTGTTCACGTTACACCCTGACATTTAATAAATGAAATATCAGAACTCAGGCGTATTAGTCTAATTAGGCTTATTAATATTAGGAAAAAAACTTTTTCCTCTTTTAGTTTTATAGATATTTGTTCAAATAAAATTATAGAGATATTTACTAGGTTAGTTAGCCTAACTAATTATAACGAGATTTTGAATAAATTATCGCTTAAATCACTCTTTCTAGCTCATTCTCTTACCTTCTCAACGAGAACCTTCCAATCTCAACGAAAAGAAACCACTCTACAAACTGCCTTCTCAATTGTGGTTTCCCTCACCGGAGAGGGGGCTCTCCTTTGGGGTTTCTTTTCCTTTATTACTTTTAATTTTTCTTTACATCTTTGTCCGTTATTGTCTCTTAGATCATGATCTATATATAATTGTTTTCTTCCATATATTTAAATTTATGTCCCTTCATATAGTTGGGAATTTCCTTCCTTTGTATGGTGATCTTTTAAATTACAGATTTTTGGACTTAAATTAAAATATATTAGATTACAACGGATCATTTACAAATGACACTCAAGTTTCTCTCCAATCAAATAAATTTTATGCAAGTTCTATGACATGTGTTGCAAGTTTTCAATTCTAGTTTGCTATGGCTAAAAAGTTCTCCTCCTTGCGTATAAGATGTTTTACAAGGTGACACAATTAGTGGTTATAATTGTGTGGTTATTAATCTTTTTTTTGTGCTTAATGAATCTTGTTTTCTTATAAGAAACAGCCTTTCTGGACCGAAATTACTTTCTTCTTCCAAAATCAAGTCTATTAATTCAATGCCTTGTCCTTTTTTCATTTGCATATCTATAAATAATATTGGAGGTTTAATTTAAATTAATATTAATGGTTAAATAAATACACCATCATATTTAAAAATTATTCTACATCTAAACTAAAAGTGAAATAGTAATAATAATAACTAATTTATAATATTAAAATTTTAATATTATTTGAATAGTATATAAAGTAGTTATATTCTATCAATTTGTCATATTTTTAAGAAATAATTATATCATATCAAATGACAGTTTCTCATATTCAAAATATATCAATGTCTTTTTATAAATTCATGAATATGAATTTTCATGTTACTTATAACATAAATATTATAAAATATTTTATTTATAAATTTATAATGAATAAATATTATTGACTTATAATTAAATACCAATTACAATATAAAGCAAAAAACTTTGTTTTCGGGATAAGTTCAAAACGAATCGGGTACATAAACGAAGAATAGTTTAGTCATTAGAGAAGCCTTAAGAATGTGGAGGTCTAGCGCGGAGGAAATGATGAGCATCCTTAACCGCCTAGACGGTGACAACCGCCGACAAACGCACCTCCTTGGCGTTGCGAAGGAGAGGGAGAGGGAAAGAAAGAGAGCTCCAAATGTTTGTGTGTAATGTCAAAAAATCTAACCTCATTCAATATGAGTATTAAGCATCTTTATATAGAAAGTGAGAGGTAAACTCTAATTTTATGATTGCTAATCAACAATTGTCAAGTGTATGTAAATGCCAACGTATAAGGACGTTGTCACATGTCTCTAGGTTCATTCTCAATAAGAGGACAACGCATCTAAAGCCTACTGAGGAGGTCGTGGTAGCAGACCGATACAACGAACCTCATCCTAATCCTACCAAGTTGTATGCATCCAATTCATTCTCAAAGTGGTAATTAATGGTTGTAGATAAATAATCACAGGGATCCGATCAGGGTGGGTGGACCCATTGAGTATGTCCATGATGAAAAATCATGTATAAACATTATCCCCTTGTGCAAGTTCAAATGAGTAGCACCTCAACTTGTACATAGTCTCGGTGTATGTTGTGATCTTACTTGATGAGCCACCAAAATGTGAGATGTTCAATTGTGATGACGAGTGTTTCTTCACTGAATTAGTCATTTGGGGTCATTTTCATTATTATAGCCCCTAGTTGGATGTGATGATGTATCAATTGCTTTATTTAGCCTCCAGTAAGAGATGTAAGAAGTAGTTGGCTACAGCTGACCTCTCTCAATAAAGAGTCTGATCATGTCGGCATTCACTGAAGAATGACTAGTTGAAAAAATGTATATATACACTAACAATGTACAACCTTATGTTCAATGCTAGCACGAGAGAGTATACATGATATGTACCATATGCATGTTCATAATGTGTATTCAAATACCATTGTATCACGACAAGTGAATAGAGCCAAGCGACATTTTCTAACTATACCATGCTCGTATATGATAGATACAGCTCAATGATGTGTTCATATTCAACATTACTAGAGATAGTTCATCAGAGTCATGAATAAATATATCATCGCCCTTTGATATTAATGATCTAAGAGAATTGATCAAGAAGAACTCACCAAAAAGGAGTTTCACCAATTAAGGGCGTGGCCAATGCAGCATAACATCAAGGTAACATATTGTTAGCCCTATATCTCTATGAGATGATAACAAAACATTGACGTTGCTAATAAATTTAATCAAGTTTGTAGAGGCTATTAAAAAAATTACCACAAGGTACTTCAATTGAAGATCATGAAAATATTTATTTTCATAGGAGCTCATAAAGAATGAAGATTGGAAATCATGAAGATATTTACTTTCATGTAATTTTTATTAGTAACAAAATATTATTACCTAAAGTGCCATCCTCACATGATTCAGCCTTTGAAGGTGTATATACGTAGAAACATGTATGATACTGCTAAGAAGGCTCATACATACATGAAAATATAATGAAGTTTCCTAAGAAGGCACATACATGTGTAGACCACCGTTAATAACAAAATATTATTATCTAAACCACCGTTCATAGATTCATTTAAAGGATCATAGATTCATTTTCACGTGTTGGCCTAATGAAATGCCTACCAACTTGTTTAAGAGTTTTAGCGAACTCTCTCCTTTTAATAAATCATGTTTCAATGGCACAAGTTCCACTTTGGGGGGAGAATTCGTGTCAACGGCTAAGTTTCGTCTTTACATGCTCATTGCTAAGTCACCCCTCGTGGTAATTTTATTGTTATCCCAGCACACTTAGCGTGAGTCGTCAACCCGCTTCTTAAGGCGATTTTGTCGTCAGCGAGGCAGCAATTGACCTGAAATACTCTGTTTGAGGCACCAGGCATAATTATTTCCTGTTACCATGGGTGTGTAGAACCAAATAAAAATATTTCCTCTAAATGATAATGCAGATGCACTTAGAGGCGGTCGAAAGCCCTTTTCATAATAATCTTTGAGGAACCAGAGTGGCTTTGAAGTCCATATAACAATATATTATTTCCAAGAACCCAACAAGTTCTCAAGGACGATACCAGGACATAAGAGTAAGGCGACGCCTTGGGTGATGAAAGCTTGACTGTTTATCATGCCACATGTACTTTCTGCTATAAAATTATCAATGTTAAGTATCATGAAAGTGTCACCATGTTATCCCCATTCTGAAGTATGAAATCGATTATGCATATGTGCACCTAAGTATGTTGTGAGGGACTGAGATGACTGCTATAATAGTTAGTCATAAGAAAATGGGACAAGGTTGCCCACGAGTTTGCACGCTTTCATGCATGTTTCAAGTATATCAAGTGCTTCATCGTGATGAATCTTCTCAAGCACTACCATGATTTTAGAGTTAGTGACGTCCTAGCCTTCCATTGTATTTTTTCACATTACTCAATCAGGTCAGAATGGCTTTGAAGTAGTCGACTTTCTGACTATCTATTGCATTCTCTTTACATTGTAATCCCCTTGTACTCAGGTAAGGTCACCTTGGTATTACATTTGGGCAAATTCACCTTAGCATCACATCCGGGCAAATTAGCCCTGATATCATATCTACGCAAATTCGTCTTAGCATGACATCTGGGAAAATCTACCTCAATATCATACCTACATAAATTTTTCTTGGTATCATATGTAGACATCAAATATAGACGTTATATGTAGGCATCTGATGTAGGTAAATCAACCTTTAGATGTTTGTAGTATACCCACCCTCTGACTTTGTTGTGTACCCGCCTTCCGGCTTCGTAGTATACACACCTTCATACTTATTTTCTTAGTACTTCCACCTTTGGTATCATATTCCAATAGATATGTTGTCAGCTATTCATCTATTTTTGACAATGTGAAGCCTTTAGCTCATAATAAAGTTGACATAGTCGATATCACATGGCAATAAGAGTGCACCATCTGTTTAGGAATATCCATTCAATGATCGTAGGGACTTGCAAGGTGTACATAATTGGAACATTATCAAGGTAGAAAAATAAACAACTTGACCACTTTTCAATTCAGTCATTCGTGGCGCTTCAATTCGCAGATTAAGTTATGACCATTTTGCTCAACAGTCCTAAGTCACCCCTCATGATAATTTTATCGTTACCTTTGGCGCACTTAACGGTGAATCATCAACCCGTCTATTAAGGTGATTTTATTATCATCGAGGCAATAATTGACCTGAAATACTCTGTTTGAGACATCGGACATGGTTGTTTCCTATTACCATGGGTGTGCGGAACCAACATAAAAAACATTTCCTCTATGTGGTATTACTGACATTCTTAAAGGTGACAAAAAGCCTTATTCATAATGATAATGTAGCTATGGACGATAACGTTCTCATAGAAAATAAGTTCTTATTCTTGTTGTCTCGATTATTGGTCAGAAGGAGAATCTCCCAATAAAATATAAACTAGTTGTGAGAGCAGATCTTCTAAACAGAAATGATAGTGTAGAATACGTCACAGTGAAAATGTATATATTGATATTTTCACCTCTTTTCGAAGCTTAAAGAAATATCAGTCATTTTCTCTGTCATGACTAAATTTAGTAATGACGTAGAGACTATGAACCAATATTGAATAGCAAATATATATCTAGAGTTCTTCATATGCATACTAGAGCCCCCTTTAGGCGTGATTCAGATTCATGTGGCAAAGATGATGAGACAGTGTAAATAATAAATAATTTCATGAATACTTACAATAGTTGGATTGATAAATCCATAAATACCCATGATAGTCCAAATGATAAATTCAACAATCCCATCAAGATGAGTCAGATAATTAGTTAAGAAACCCACATAATAAGTTGATTGATAAATCTCAAATATCCATAATAAGTCAATGGATAATTTATATATCTCTTTGATGAGCTCAATAATAAGTCTAGAAACATCTGTCATAAATTGATTAATAAATCCAGAAATCTCTTTGGAGAGTTGATGAGTAAGATGAATAAATCCATAAATTCTATAAGCGTCTGATGAGCAAATCAATAAATCCTCATAATTTGTTGGTAAATAAATTCCTTGATCCTCATAAGTATAGATGTGTAGGGAAAAAACATGTTCATGATGATAAAGTGAGTATGGACGTGACATGCACCAATCTCTTTATGTAAATGTCAACCCAATGTAATTTAAACACATATATGGCATAAAATGTGCTAATCAAATATGTGAATTAATAAGAGAGATTAAAGAATTGAAGCATGCATACTTCTATTTCCTAACAATGCAAATATATCTAACTTCTCCGCGTCAATTCAATTTAAGCACATATTCATGCTCGCTTAATATAGAGTCATATATGCATGACAATATTAGTCCAATAAATTATAAGCATATAAGCATGCATTATCTCCCCCATTTAAAAAAATAGAGAAGATACCTTTGAATTTTTCTAGATCCTAGAGATGAAGGTACCTGGGCTTTGCAGGATTGAGTTCTTCAGTGTATAATTTAGACAGCCTCATCCGCATATAATATTCGCATCTGTAAAGTTCCTAAGAAATTCACAAAATTTGGTGACTATAAATAAATTAAAAAATTGAATGGCCAATTAAAAGACGAAGAGTAGTGAAAATCTCCGTGCATCCCGTGTTTCAGGGAATAAATTGTAAGAACCTATTTGTCGGGATGGTGTCTTGATGTCCATTTATTTATTGAGTGATACGCCGTTGATGAATTGGAGATGGTTCATCAGAGTTTTGTTATTGAGAAGCCCCTTGATGAATTGAGAAGCATGTTGACCTAGGCGAGTTGTTAGTGAAGATGGGCCACTTTGATGAAGCCCGTTGATGAATTGGAGAACTGGAGCCTTGTTATTAAGCCTTGTTGGGCCACTTTCATGAAACACGGGCTGAGATGTGGACTTATGTTGATGTGGGATTTTGGGTGATTGAATTTGAGGCCTTCAATTAAAAACAATTTTTTTAGGTCTCATTTCCAATTCCAAGACTTGGCGTCGCCCTCTCTCTTCTTCACAAAACCTTGCCGCCACCCTCTCCTCTTCTAATTTCAGACTTGCCGCCACCTCTTTCTTTTAGGTCTTAGAAAGTTGCCTTATTTCCATGGTGACTGGTTGCATAAAAAGGTGATGGAACTCAGAACAACGAGACACGCCATGATGCTTAGACGACAGTAATGGAACACAAAAGGACGAATCACTCCGTGAATCTCATAACGGCGAGTCCTTTTCACAAATTTACAACCCGCGCTGTAAATCTCGAGCAATGAGAGTGTTTGAAATGCCGCGGAGCCTCCCTCCCTTTGCTGTAACCTCGCCCAACAACTCCGACGAAAGCTTGACGGCGGCTAAGTGCAAGTTGAAATAGGGAGGCCGAACGACAATGACACCGAGTCACACGGCAGCGATTTTAGATCTGGATATTTTTTTAGATCTAGAATTTTTTGCTCCAACGTTGTTCCATTTTTAACACCTTCAACTGTTTGCCAACATGCAATATATTCTCTTCTACCAAGTAAAGGTTCAATAATATTCTAGAAATGAGAAAACCACTTTTTTCATCATTTTGGAAGAATGTCATTTTTGTCTATATTTTTTAACTTTCAGCCACGGCAAATGTAGTACGAAACCCATAACATAATATAAACAAATTTAAAAGAAGCTTATTTGTTCCAGTTGAAGATGGATGAAGGAAGCAATGGGAACATTCTTTAAAAAAGAAAAGCATACTGATTTTGATTTCAAGAAATAACACACAATAGACCTCCCTCATTTATGGAGACTTCATTTTGATAGAAGCTTCCCCAGTTGAGTGGCCATTATTTTGGGGATGGAGTTTGAACTGGATTATTTTGGGATGGAGTTTGAACTGGATCGGGTATATGAACGAAGAATGATTTAGTCATTAGAGAAGCATTGAGAATATAGAGGTATAACGATGGAGGAAAGGATGAGCAACCTAGACGATGTTAACCGTCGGGCAAACGCATCTCATTGGGGTTGCCAATGAGAGGGAGAGAAAGAGAGCCTAATGTTTGTGCGTAATGTCAAAAAATCTAACCTCCTTCAATAAGAGTATTAAACATTTTTATATAGAAAGTTGGGGGTAAACCCTAAATTTATGATGGTTAATCAATGATTGTCAAGGTGTATGTAAATGTCAATGTATATGATGTTGTCACGTGTCTCTAGTTTCATCATCAATGAGAAGACGACGCATCTAAAGCCTACTGAAGAGGTCGTGGTGGCAGACCGACAAAATGAACCTCATCCTAATCTTACCAAACTGTATGCCTCCAATTCATTCCTAAAGTGGTAAGGGTCCGTCCAAGTCTTATCACTTGACTTGACAGTTGTAGAAAAATAATCACAAAAAGTTGGGTGTGTCCAAGATAAAAAATTCATATATAAACAAACTTCATAACACTTCATCGATACATTTTATGTTTTTATTTTTATTCAAGAGATTACAACTAATTCTTTATACGTAATAGACTTTTGAAAGTGGCCAAAGAGTCAATTTTTTCTTTTGCATGTTTGACTTTATAAATTTGTATTTTCCTTCTTCAATCTTACTTTGTCAATTTACAAAATTCACTTTTTCGGTGAAATTGGTATTTATCTTTGAAAATATTGAATTTGCTCTTCAATACTTTGTAGATAAATACTACTTGAATATTCCATATGATTTTGTCTAATTTATGATGATATAGGAATATGAAATCTGAAGAAAATTATATAGAAGATCATTATCAGTCACGTCGTAAGTTAGAATTTGAACTTGACAATGAGATAAAAAATTTAGTTCACTTTGATATCCCTAGTGCAATGATTCTAAAAATTGGTATGAAATTCGAAATAGAAGATGATGCATATAGATTTTATAATGCATACACTTATAAGGTTGACTTTAATATTCGAAGAAGTAAAGGGCATAAAGATCAAGTTTTCAAAATGATAGATGGAACCTTTTGATATTCATGTGAATGATATGGTGGAAAGGATAACCGAGATGTTATTGTGAAATTTCGTCGTGATGTGAACGATTTGGTTGTCTTGCTAAGATTAAAGTGAATTGTCGACAAACTGGTAAGTATCATGTTATCAAAATTATTCATGAGCATATACGCATATGACGTCAAGTCCCAGTAAAAGTCATTTACACAGATCGTAAAGAAATTTGACTATGTCCCAAGCAGCTGAAATTGATTTAGCTGATTGTTCAGGAATTCGTACAAAAGCAGGTTGTGAATTAATGGCCAGGCGAGTTAGTGGACGTGACTCTCTTGGATTTATTCCTGAAGATTATACAAATTATTTACGTTCAAAACGTTATATTCAAATGAGGATGGGTGACACAAGTGGCATTCTTGAATATTTACAACGAATTCAATAAGAAGATCCAAATTTTTTCTATGTTATTCAAGTTGATGAAGATGATCTCATAACCAATATTCTTTGGGCAAATGCAAAGATGATGATTGATTATACTTACTTTAACGATGTGGTTTGATAGGACATACAAGAAAAATCAAGAATGTCATCCTTTTACAATGTTTCTTAGGGTCAATAACCATAAGCAGACTATTATTTTAGGAGCTACATTATTGTATGATGAAAATACTGAAACTTTTGTTTGGCTTTTTGATACTTTTGTTCGAGCTATGTCGGGGAAAAAGCTAATCACTATTCTAACTGATCAGGATCTAGCAATGGCCAAAGCATTGGCATCTAAATCACTGGAAACAACTCATCATCTATGCATTTGACATCTGTACCAAAATGTAACAAGAAACCTTAATCATGTTTTTTAGCAGTTTAGGGAGTTTTCAAAAGACTCCAGTAGTTGCATGTATGACTATGAGGAAGAAGATGCATTTATGGTAGCTTGGAATAGTATGTTTGAAAAGTATGGTCTTGAACATAATGACTGGTTGCACCGAATGTCCAAAATAAAGGAGAAATGGGCATTAGCATATGGAAGGGAATCGTTTTGTGTAGATATGATAACCACACAACGCACGAAAGCTTGAACAATGTGATTAAATATTATGTTAGTTATAAGTAAGAATTAGTACGATTCTTTCATCATTTTCAAGTGTTTGTTGAAGATTGTTGCTATGAAGAATTAAAAGCTGATTTTAAAGCAACTCAATGTACTATAGTATTATCTTTTTCAGTTGAAATCTTAAAGCATGTAGTAAGTATATACACTCTTGACGTGCTAAAAAAGTTTTATAATGAATTGTGCATTGCCTATGATTGTATTATGAACATTAAGGATGCCAACACATCAGTTATTGTATATAATATTATTTTGTATATGAAATATTTTAATCATACGGTTAGATATGACTCATCAAGTGGTACAATTGACTGTAGCTGTAAGAAATTTGAGTTTGCAGGAAATTTGTGCTCTCATGCACTAAAAGTTATTTCTTCAAGAGGTATAGTGAAGATTCCTGACCAATACATTTTGAAAAGATGGACAAAAACTATAAAATTAGGAAATATAGGCGTGGCCACTGCAAATGATGTCTCTAATGACCCGAAAGTAAAAAATCGCAACCATTGCAAAGACATCTGTAGATTACAAACTCAACTAGCAACAAAAGCTTCAGAATCAGAAAAATCATATAAGATTGATATGGCAGGTCTCCATAAGACTTTAGGAGATGTAGAAGTATGCTTGAGAGGGAAGGTGGTTGAAAGATCTAATACCAATACCTCATATGTTGACGTTGCATCCAATGAAAGTCAAAGAAAATGTCTAAATGAAGATTTCAACAAAGTTAGATGGAGTAAAAGCAAACAAGTTGTGCGTGGAATATCAAAACGACTAAATAGAATTCTTGAAAAGAAGAAAAACAAAGAAAAATATGGATGAGAAAATGACTTCTCAAAATTCAAATGAGTTTTACCATTCTAAGGAATCAAATGTTCTCCTTCCATCAGTTATCCAACATGTACTTCGTTATTTTTATTTTTTTAATAGGATGATTGAACTAGTTATTGTAAATTTACTAATATTCATATTTCATGCTCTTATTTAATATGTTGTTTGGAGCAAAAAGATGTAGACATTTATTATTCAAGTTATGGATATAGTGTAGAGCAGATGTTTTTGCCTCCCTTATCACAACTCATTCAGATAATTTATTTATTTTTTTGTACATCAATTGATTCATAGCTTGTGGATATTTTTCATTTGATTTATAAATTTAACAAAAGTTTCATTATTCAGGAAATTTATCGACCACCATCGCAATCATTATGTCAGGGCGAATGCCAATCATCTAGTCTCAATAATCAATCACAATTCAGTAACTTCAGCTTTTAAAGAACTATTTTCTATTCTAGTTTATAATGAAATTTTCTATTTTTTGTCACTAATGTATGATACATTATATTCCAAGGGAAAAACTCATGGAGCCACAATTACTTTTGAATATGTATTAATCTGTATTTCTTTACTTTTTAAAAGATTATGTTTTTATTTTTATTTTTATATCATAAAAACCTAATGTTTTTATTTTTATTTTTATATCATAAAAACCTAATCTACGATATACAGAATTTGCACATTAATCAACGTTTTTATTCTTTTAAAAAAGGTGGACTGGTTTTTTCATGTATTAATCAAGAGTTTTTTATTCTTTTAAGTCCAAAAAACATAATATATAATAGAAGAAGCTAGTTGTAGGATAGCTTGCCCAATATGATTGAGAATAACTTTCAATTTGTCTGATGAATTTGCACATTAGTTAAGGACAAAGTGATAATTCAATGTCAAATAAAGGGAAGAGGGTAAATTTGTATGACAGTGTGCATTTTTATAAAGAAGTTTTTTAGACTGAAGACGCGGACTTGTGAAACGGTTTTTCACGGAGAATGACATGCTATGGAAAATGAAAATGTGGACGATGTGATGAATTTTTAGTGGTGGAACAGATGGTGTGACAGAGTTTTTGAGATAAATGATCAAGATGCTTTCTTTTTTGCTTGTGAAAGAAACATAATTATTTTTATATGAACAAAGCATTTGATCATGACCGTGAATATGTTCAACAAAAATATAATAACATATCATTATATATTTTTATTAAAAATTAAAAATTATATATTATTTTATGATGAGTTGACACATATGATTAAATTCTCACGTATATATTTGAGAGTTTGTGAGTTTAAATTACATGATCCTTAATTTCTTTAAAATTATAGTGAGTTCAGCTCACACTATCCTAAAACTCCTTGTATTTTAGAAGTATTAATTACTAACTTAGTTGACCATAGTGTAATTTTGACTATCGCAGTTTTGCAAAACTTTCATTCAAGGGAGTAAATAATAAATAATCAACCAAAAACCGGGTTGTTTACTGGGCCTGTCCGACCTTCAAATAAACCCATTTACCCGCGTAATTGGTACACTATTTTCGTCTCTCTTTTTAATTTTCTTCCCGTCAGAACAGAACAGAAGTAAGGTATCGATTCATTTTAAAACCCTGGTTGCAGGGCTTATCAATCTCTCTCTCTCTCTCTCTCCTGTCTGTGATTGGAAATGGCGAACCAGCAACACCAATCTTTAAGGCCATGGATCCTCGACTTTTTACCTTTCATTGTTGTTATTCTAATTGCTGCTCACGTCCTCGCTCTGGTATTCCAAATCTAATTCTCAAGTGCTTTTATACTTTAATTTTTATTTTCAATGTACAGATCTCTAATCTCGTCAACATTTATGCTTTATCTAGGTATACTGGATTTACAGATTAGCAACCGAAAAACAGCCTCAGAGGAGGAAGGCACATTAAGGAGCACTTTGAATTTGCCTAACAGAATTGGAGAAGGTTGGTGAACCTAGTTCGTTGATTGTCCTGGAATTGTTGTAGCTGTCAAAGTAACATGAGTATGCATTCGATTGTTCTCATTAGTTTCTTTACCAACTATACGAACTGCTAGAAAGCTTTAGGTGTTGTATTCATTTCCTCTCTATAATAACCAAAATTTGTCTCTTCAGAATTGAATTTTGAAATGACATATAGGTAAAGAATGAAGGGATGTATTTTTCCCTCTCTGTGTAGTGAAATTTGTCATCTTCAACACCGTTCAGCTTATCTATGGTGAGCAGACATCTTTTCACAAATATACTCAGTAGCAATACTACTTGGGCAATTCTCTGCAGTTTATGGGACTCAAGTTTGGTCAGGAATATAATAATGATTTTGACCATTTAGATATGCTGATGAGAGGTGATACTATTTGCGTCAGGCAATTTTGACATCAACTACGAATATACATGATTTCACATAAGTCAAGTTAGATGAAGAATATGAAATTGATTAGTTTTCCATTGGCGTTCTCAGTTTACTATTGGAATTATCCGTGGAGCTGAAAATAACAAGTTCTCTACTATAATGGAATAACAAGATATCATGTACATGTACACTTCCTAGTACTTCCAACTTCTAAGAGGCGTCTTTGTTTGCACATAGTCTGGATATTTAGTTGAAAATGCATTATACCTTAGGCTGCAGGAGTGGTTCTATTTTTCCAGTGAAACTGTGCATTATTAGTTGAGAGCGCTTCATTGATTCCTTCTGTTGATAGATGTTTGAGATTTCCGAATTATCACTAGGATTATCGATGGTGATGGGTGCGACAAAGTCTTGATGGCTTATTAATGTCTGAAATTTTTTGAGGGCAGTAATACGTACATGAACAAATATACAATAGAGGGGCGGGGGGGGGGGGGGGGT
>QANY01003393.1:491826-658303 GCA_003255025.1 Datisca glomerata
GGGGGGGTTCAGAAACTGAACCACCATTCTTAACATAAGTGTACATATGTGACGCATACAAAAGCGACTGCATGGAAGTCAGTAATTTTTGACCTGTACCTGTAGCTTATCAGATAAATCTTATGGACAAAGAGGCTAGTAAGGTTAAATGTGGTAGTCTCAACGTGGTATCTGTTTCTCATAAGTCATAATATGATTGATGTGGTGACTGTAGTTAGATTTTATCATAGAAGTTGCCTATAATTTGTAAGTTTTCTTTCCTTACATAAGATGTAAGAGGGATGCAAATGAGGAGTTCTTATAGTGGGCAACTGGTGATGTTATAAGACATTTCCTTGTATATGATGTTTTTGCCATCAAACTCGTTTTGGTTATCCGTCATCCCAATATTCTATTAGCAGATGCATAGGCTAACTGCTGTAGAGTAGAAGAGAAGAAAATCTGGAGATCTTTTAAATTTATTATATTATATTCATTGTCATGCGAGTTTAATAAGGTCTAAGTTCTGTTTGGATTACAACGGAAGGTGGATGTTTTTGGCCAGATGTGATTTGGATTTCAAATGAAGATTGCTGCTAATAGGGGAGGAAAGAACAATGACTTGAAAGTTAAATGATTGATTCTAGGTCCCAAGCTTACTTATACGTAATCCATGGATAGTGAGAATCACTGTTTTTTTATTTCTTGGGATTTTAGAGAGGGTAGAGCCACTTACATGTCTTTTAGGTTTGGCAGAAGTAGCCCGGGTACTCATTCATGTTTGATCCCCCCCCCCCCAGTCCATAGACTGTTTCTAAGCAGGTTAGATATCTTTGCCTTAACCCGGGGGTGAGGTGGGGGATACAGAAAACATTTCTGATGAGGGATATTGTTATCTTTGTCATGTATTTTAGAAGCACTAGGATTAATCGGGACATCTAGAGTCCTATCAATATCCGTTGTATTAAAATCATCTCTCTTTGAAACCAACTTTGCATTTAGCTCTCAGGTCCTCCCCGCACTATGCTCTTGTCTTCATTCCAGTTCTTGCAATAGTGTTCGGCAAAATTTTCAATTTTAGCTGTTTGTACCGCTAGAGTATGACATAGACAGTGGTGATCCTCATAATAACCTGCAGAAGAGGATCTCTCTTTAGGGACTTTAACAATCACAAAAGTCTCATAAACGAGCAAATATACTAGAATTCCAAATTTGTATTTGCTCTGTCTCTTTCGTGTTTCATCTCAGGAGTGGAATAAAGTCGATAACATGTTCTGGTAAATTACTGATCTGATAATCTGTAATTTGTCCATCTTCCTCCTATCTAATAAGAAGCACTAGCTTCAGCGAGGAATTTTCTCGTTCTTATTGTAGGAGGGAAAGGGTGGGTTGAATATGCAACATAATAATGAAGAACTAAGCAAGAAACAAGGGCATATAATACGAGTGTATCAGATACATCACCATGAAGAGGTAATTATAGTCCAAAGTTGCATAAAATTATAGAATACACTATATAGCATTAAATCCCTCATGGAGCCAAAATATAGGAATTATTTTTAAATAACACATGCATGCTTTAAGTAGGAAAACGTACTTATACACGCCCTGCTCTGGAGACATCAATACTTATTGAATGAGAGGTGTTTCCATATGAGAAGTCTTTCCACTCAAATCATATTTCTTCTTTTGTAGGCCCCCACAATTGGAGTTTGGGAGTTGGAGGGAAAATTCGTGCTTCTGATTAATATTGTACCTTAATCTTATATGGGTTGGTCTGGTTTGGTGAGTCATTGGCATTTTTTATCTTGCGGTTGTGGTTGGCTTTGCCGAATGGTCTTTCAAAGGTTGTTTGTATATTCTGTGTGTTAGATTTGGAGTCTCATGATTCTCTCTTCTTTTTGTTATTTTCTTCCATCTTTGCAGTCTTTTGTGCTGAGGAAATGCAATTTCAAACTTTCTTTGAGGGATTGGAATGACATTTTTTAGTTTCTTGCTTTGTACTAAATATTTCAGAGGCAATGATTTTCGCTCATTGGTTTAAAATTTGCTTTTTGCTGCTGCGGTTTATCTGATTCGGAGGGCACAGAATATGTAATTCTTCAAAATGGGGCTTCCCCCCTTAAGTTATTTTTAATAGGGAGACTGGGTTTATTATAGTTAGAGAAAGTCTTGTAATTGTCAAAATACTTGTCACACAACACAAGTGCTGTTAGTCGTTGACTAATATTCCAGGTTCTCACGAAACCATGAAAACAATAAAATCCATGATTAACAGTTTTGTGGATGGATCCTAGGGCGGGTTAATGTGATTCGTTTTAAAATGGTAATAATATTATTAACAAAAAAATTTAAATAAATTTAGTTGTTAGCAATTAAAATTTTAAAGATTGAAAATAATGTAATATTATATTAATGCTAGCATATCAAATGTTACTTGGGTGACACTTAATTTTATGAATAATTTTAGGATGATTAAGTAATTGATTAAGTTATAAGTGATCACGTGATGTGATAATCATTTATATAGGTTGGTGTTTTATGATTTATTAAAGTGACCTGACAAATTAACCTAAGAATGACTGTCATATCACTTGATTATTTAAAATTTATTCAATTATTTGATGAATGTAGAATTATTCTTATTTTATTAAATAAACCCTTAAACTTTTTTCCAATTTAGGAATGTTCTCATGAGAATGGTACAATTTGATAGAGATATAAGCAAAAAAGTAGGTATGATAATATAAAATTCTGATTTTTCCTAATGACTTAGACCTTCATTTTACATTCAAGATATACATGAATGGAATATGAACACCCAGCCCCGTACATGGATTCTACTGCTAAGAAGAGCTAAATAATTTATCCCAAGGCACTACAAGTTCAAGCATGAACCGGTATCAAATGACAAATGCTCACATGCTAGTCAAATTAATTGGATTAATTACATAACTTTTATGTTCATTTATTTTCTCGTACATAGATATGTCGAGTGGATTTGGAGGGCAAAGTATGTGTTATGTTGCACAAGGCATGTTTTTTTTATCACAATCAATCAAGGTATGTCAATTTTTTGTCCAAATTGCATAAATTTCTGGATTTTTAGCAAGTTCTATTCTATTACGTTTATAGGTTATTATGACGATTTATAGGTTATAATTTACTATCATATATTGAATTAGATATATTTTACATTAA
This sequence comes from Datisca glomerata, assembly GCA_003255025.1. Lineage (NCBI taxonomy): Eukaryota > Viridiplantae > Streptophyta > Magnoliopsida > Cucurbitales > Datiscaceae > Datisca > Datisca glomerata. Next base: position 495,007 of record QANY01003393.1, read on the forward strand.
TATTTCAGAACTAGAATAGCTTCAATTTGATTTAAGTGATGTAGATTCATTTTCTTAATTTCTTTTTATGAAGATCGAGGAAGAAAGAAATAGGATAATTATGTCATTGGAAAGAAATCTTCTATAGAGGGAAAGTGGAGAGGAAAGATCTCTAGAGATTCTTATCTCATTCCATTCTAGTGGCTCGACCGTAATCAATGACGAAAACTAAAAAATTCATGATTTTCCGGTAGAATCCCATTTCACCCAAGTTGTTGCGACACCGAAAAACAAGAAGTGATTTTTGGCACAGCTTGCTCATAGTGCAAGTCCCACTACGATTATGAGCAATTTCGTGCCAAAGTTGGATTAATTATTATTATTATTCTTATTTTGCTAAAGTTGGATTAAGGAGAAGGGATTATCCGGCTTCAGTGAGCACTAGGCCAACCCAATAAACTAAAATTCAAGTATTGACAAAGACATAACAATAATAATTACATAAAGTAGTATATATAATCAAGCCTAGCTTTACAGACAACAATATTTTCCCAATTTTCAATTGTTCATCCATTCCTATTATCCTTCTAACCCTCAACTTTCAGTATAAAACCATCAGCCCCACATCAACTTCTTTCTTATCCATTAGCTACACCCACCAGGAGCAAACCCTACCCTTCCTCCTCCAACATCATAAACCACCTCCAACGTCTTCTGCTGCACATTCCCAAATATAGCAACATCACTAGCATCCCCGTTTCCAGCAAAAGCCAAACATACCTGTGACTGATTCGATGCATATAATATCCCCGTAGGATCTAAATCCACCTTAACTCCACCTTTAAAAACGAAGCTTATTTTTGGAACGCTAATAGTATCATAACCGGTTAGATCATAACATGTATCAAGTATGGAAAGTGCCTGTGTTTTTGGATATTTCATTCCCTTTTCGAACTCTGATTTCAAGGCGTTGTATGCTGCTGGGGGTAACCGTGTGATTACTGTACCGGAATCGATGATTGCACCGGGCGTTGAAAAGACCAACGCTGAAATCGGTAGTTGACGTCCTCCGACGCTTAAGGCCACAATGTCAAGGGCATAGAAGTTAGAACTTAGGGTAGTTGTTGATAATGGCGTGTATTGTATTGTACCACTGCCTTTGCTACCAAATGTAAGGTGGCCGGTTAAGCTAGACTTTGAAGGTAAACAATAGGAGAAGAGTTGGCCGTATTTTTGTGCGGTTTGTTGGACAATGGAGATTTTGTCTCTACCTAGACCTAGTAGCCCGGCTGCGCCACCAAAGAGGCCGCGGTTGTTTTGGCCGCAACCGAATAGGAAGCCGCTAAACACGTCGGTTGTTGTTAGGGTTAGCCTTTCTTTTCCGAAGAAACCGATGGAGTAAGACTGGTCACCATACTGTATGCCGTAGATGCATGTGGCGGAAGAGCAACCAGGGGAGTTTCCTACATCAATACCAAAATTGAAACTTTTTAATCTCAACCGGGCTGTCATATTGAATCATTCCAATTATGTGTTATTTTTTAAAAATAGAGGAGAGATTGGGAAATTTTTTCTTAAATTTAACTATGTTGAGGTTATATTGAGTTACCTGTGCCGGATGCAAGTTGAGAGCACAATGTGGAGGAGCAAGTAATGTTGGAATATGAAGTTGACTTAGAAGGATCAAACGTTGGTTCCCTTTGTTTATAGCAATATCGAACACAAGGCGCACACTGAGTCCAAGTGAGGTCACTACCGGTGTCAAATATAAGAGATAAGTCCTTCTTGGGCGTACCAAGTCCCACCGTCACGATGTAGTTACCTGAGCCGATGGTGGCACCAGACTTAGCCGGGAGGTCAGATGCCTTAGAATATCCTAAATTACTGGCGGCAGAGTTGTTAGAAAATCGTGATTGGATGAAATTAACTCGAGACTGATCTCGGAGGAGAAGCTGAGCGTGATTAGTTGGGGCGTTTGGGTTGTGTTGCTTGAGCTGAGCACATGGACCATGCCTGTTTACTATCTTGAGTGATGATTCTTTATTTATACCTGAATTCACTTTCACTTTTGTAAAAATTCATCAAAAAAGTCCTAAAAACTATTATATTCTAATTGATAAGAAACTTTGAAGAGAAGCAAATATAAGATGCATACTAATCAATAAGATTAATGAGGTAATAATTAATATGAAAACAATCAATAAAAATAATTGTCAATTTGAACATTCAAAATATAACACGTGACATGAAAAGTTAATGTCATTATTTAAATGATGATTTGCCTGTGGAACACGTTATAACATTTAGTCTATGACTTTAGGTTAACAATTAGTCTCTCTAGATTTACGCTAACAATATAAGTAATTAATGGTACCGTTCTCCTAATACAACAATTTTTTTTATGATTTCAATAAATATAGGAAAAATGTAAAATTAGTAACTTGGTTCCACCCAATGAATTTTAGTAATGGGAACCCTTTCTAAATTCTACCATTATCAATTTAGTAGCTGATAAATTGATGATTATGGTTCCTCTCTTTTTTTTGTCACTTTGAAAAAATAATATTAAATTGAGAAATTTCCGATGGAAATTCACCTTATTTTATTTTGAGTTAGGCCAAAGACCCAACTTTTGATTAAACTTGTGTGATAAATATAGGGGAAATAGGAGGAACAGACAGTTTTCGGGTTGGAGTTATAAAAATGATCGAAATTTATTTTATTTGTAAAATTAACCTAAATATGACTGTGGTAAACAGTTTATTTATCAAAATAATACAGTATTAAATATATTATTTATCATATTTCGACCATTTTTATAATAAAAAAACTTTTTGAACATTTTTACAACTTGAACTAAGAAAATGATCATTTTTACAGTTGTCCCAATTATATATATATATTTCTGATTTTGGATTAGGCCAAAGTCCCAACTATTTATTAAACTTGTGTAATTATATATATAATTCTGATTTTGGATTTGCTAGTTGGGTATTAGATTTTGTTCAAATTTTAAATGAATATCAGGTGGGACATAAAAATTGGAATGAGTTGACAATCACTTGGATGTTGAAGATTGTCCACAAAGAAAAAACCACACTCTTCTCTGACTTATACTGCCCAGCAACCCACTAAGAAAAATAAGTGAATTTAGTTTGTTTGTTAAAAATTACGGCCATTTTCTTTCTTTTCTTCAGTATGCTTGTTATTGTTCTCAGAAACCTCTGCTAAACCAAAGTGACAAAAAAAAACAGAGGATTAAAACCAGATAAGGTGACCATGGCTGTCCTGAGCAGACACATATAAGCATGTGGGAGAAATTTCGTTTTTTTATAGAACTTCCAAAATTAATTATATTCTTTCTCCAGGTGGGTGTTGAACCTACCTAACGTTCTTTCATTTTCCTCGGACAGTGTTTTCAGGGTAAAATTGAACTATTAAGCCATAGATGAACAAGTTACCAGAATTCATCTTTGTCTTCTCTTTTTCATCAAACTTTGTGGTTACTTCTTACGTGTGTCTATGTAAAAATCAGAGTACTACGATTCAACGTGTGTGCTCTCTATATATGGTACTAGAAACCAGTTTGTAGCTCATAAAAGATTGAAAACAACGAAGTTTCTTTGTGGATTGAAGACGGTAACTTAAAACATACACTATAATTAAATTAGTAAGGCCGCATAAAGAACCTTATGAGTCAAGACTAGAGAGAGAGAGAGAGACGAACCTTGAGTAGAAGGGGAGCAAGTGGAAGTGGGAAGCAGAGAGGTGAGTGGAAGAGAGTGAGTTTGATAAAGGTGATGAGTTTCTTCTTGTGCAGTCTGATCTCTTCCTTCCAAGGCAGACGAACAGAAAAGGGAATAAGCAAGGCAACCAATGAGCAATATCCTTTGGAAATAGTATGAATTATTACTGATTATGGCCATTGACAATAACTAACTCTGTTGCTCTCTCTCTTTACTTCTCTCTCTCAATTGTGTGGCTTTGGCCAACACATTCGTAGCCCTTATAATAACAAAGCCTTTGGACAATTCTTTCGTAGATTGTCAATTTCTCTACGTCACCCATTAATACCCTCACTCACAGTTTGACTTATTACCATTTGACACTTGGCTTTCAAGTAAAATCAAAAGAGTGAATGAAATCTTCCTTCCATGTCTTCAATCATCAATATTAATGGATATTACCCTATGAAACATTTTATGCAACTTTTGGTAAATTTTATCCTTACCACTTTATTTATTTTCCAAATTTTCATTAACTATACTATAGATTAGAGTGTTAAAAATAGTCGTCATTGTCCACTGAGTAAGTCTCACACACAAAACTCACAAAAAAAATACTTGTAGTATTAAACACGAGTGTTCTTAGTATTTATCTACCATGAACCATTTTAATGTTTTCATTATTTTTGTTCGGATAGTTGGGTTGATAAATTTTAATCGATATTATATAATTAACTGTCACATACTTTTTACTCATGTGTGCCAAAAATCATATTTTTGGGACAACAGCAGTCTAGGTATGTTCCACACAAAGAATCACTTTTACCTAAAATGATTCCAATTAAATTTAAAATCGAAAAGACAATAAACATCTAAATCTATAAGACGTTTGTCACACTAATCATATTAATTGAGGTTAACCATGCTACTCATAGGCATAAATAATGGGTAACTCTAGTGGGACAACTACCTACCACTAGTACCTATCGTTTTACATATAATTCCACTACCATTTCCATAAATTTCATATTTTTTGTGGACATTTCCAATACAATTTTGACATTTTATAAAAAATTATGTATTTTTTAAACATAGTCACTACAATAAAATTATCCCATTTATCAATCAAAGTTTACAAACAATTGGGTAACTTTACTACTTCTAGTCCTTTTATTATTTTCCCTCCTTTTTCCTTTGATTAATACCTCATTTTCGCAATTTTTAAATAAAATATTTTTTTTCACACATTTTTTTATAGAAACTAATTTAAATCTCTTTATCTATTTTTTTAAATGAATAAATACGTATAATTGTAATTCTCCCTCTCTGAATAATATGATAGATACTTTTAATAAAAAATATGATCGTCTAATTTCGAATGATGAAAAATCAAAAGGGCCAGTTGGGTGAGATTAGAAACTATGTAATTGACAGTGATGTGCCCTCCGAATGCTTTAGTACACATAAACTTTGCTTATGCACATAACATATACAATGTTTAATTTGGTTCCCACCTATTTTTTGGATGTATTAATTCCCGGATGTGAAGTGTGGATTATCAATTAGGCCTGTCACTACCATCCAATCAATTATATATTATTTTGTCAAAAATAAATCAATAATAAAATTTTTAGCTCTAATTTAAATTATACATGGTTGGTGCCCTAGTTTTTCTTTTCCACTAATCATTTTATAATAAAAAAAAATATTTTTGTGGGTGTGCATAATGACTAGGTTGGCATCAGGCCATTGAATTACGGTAACAGAATTGGCTTCTACTAATTAGCAACAAATTAGTTTTGCCCATTGGAGTTTTTAATTTTTGATTATAGAAATCACATGTTGTATAATATTTTAATTATAAAAGAGAAACATTGTAGTGAGATATACGTTGTCACATTACAGTGGGTCGAGAAAATTACGTTGATCAGTTAAAAGTTAATATTTTTTTACCTAAATACGATATGTGCATAGGAATAGTGGAATTAAGTCATAAAATTCACCATTCAAATATGTTAAGAGGCGATTATGTTGTGTAATGTGATCCAATTTTTTCCAATGAAAAGCCAAAGTCTTTCCTTTCTTTATAGTGCTTTCGACTTTGTAAATTGGTGCATTAAGCCTCTGACATGTGGTGCTTATATATAGTTTTCTTATCTGTAATTGAAGATAAACCTCATTGATTTTCAATGATGAAATTGATTCGTTCACCATTTGATCGTAATTCATTGAAATTACTGAATTTATCAAATTTTATCAAATTTAATTTTTACTATTTATTGAGTTTTAACATATTCTTTCTTTTCTTTTTACACAAATGATAAAAAAATCTACTTCAATCCTCTCTCAAGATCAATTGAAATAAAAAGTAAAAAAAAAACAGAGAAAAAGAAAAATTTCTGTCTCTTTCAAGGTCTAGTGCTAATGTCTATCTAGACTTTAAAGCAATATCCTTGTGACTCGCTTCTCTGTCGCTCATGGCAATTGTAGATTGACCGCCACTTCAGCTTTTGATTGTTAAGATCAAACTAAATGAAAAAGTAAACAAGAAAAAAAAATTCTTTTAAACTTTTTTATCTAATCATATTTGAGCCATCAAAATATGATAGAATGATCACAATCCTATGTCGTTCATTTGAGAATGACATAGCATCTACGTCATATGATTTGCTGTCAATAGCTTTTAATTCTCACTTATATTTTGATCCAAGGTTATTCATGAAATCTTTTGAAATTCTCGATATTTGATAGAGGTATGTAGTCGCTTCGAAAAATTTGTCCTGTCCCGAATTGATTAGGATGAGATGAGATTTTTATTCGTGACAGGATGAGATGAGACAAATTTTTTTATCCCATTCGAGACGGGACGAGATAAAATTCTTTATAAATAGTTTAAAATTTCTATTTTTTTAAATTTGACCCTTATTTTTTTAATTTTAACCCTTATATTTTCAAATTTAACCTTTAGTTTTTAATTTTTAACATTTCTATTCTTTTAAACTTTAAACTAATTTTAATCTTTAACCTTTGAATTTTTTATCCAAAATACGCGTCCCGTCTCGTCCCGCTAGGTTTTTCCCCTCAACACGAGACGGGATGGAACTAAAAAAATTTTCCTTCTTGATATCGGGACGGGACAAAAAATCCTAAAAATCATCCCGTCCCGTGCACACCCTTTTTGATTTAATTAAAGTTGCATGAATTAACGATATCGGTGATAAATTTCATCGTTCAAATTCTAATTTTTGAAAAGAAAGGTTGTCTTGTTCTTTTTTTTCTTTTGATAGATTCAAAATATGCCCGTTTCGCCGAGAATAGCTCTAATCAGCTTCGCCTAAAAATAATAGAAGAGTAAATTAATTTGCACAGATCAAGATTCAACCAAGTTTCAATTAACTAAGTGATATGACAATTATTCATAAGTTCATTTAGTAAATCGATTTAATATGAGTGAGAAACATCAATCCATAAATCTTTCCTTTTTTTTTTTTTATAAAAACCAGAGATTTTATTAAGAGGTAAAGAGAGTAGATCAAAGAGGTTTGAAATCCCCAAAGCAAAAATGTTTATCTCTAGTAATTAATAGAGAGATATCATGAGAAGTTTGAAGAATATTATCTATATCACAGTTCTGATCCTTGCTCTATCTTACTATAGCGTCAACAACTGTGTTATAATCTCTACAATCCCAAGACACATGACAATTATCAAACAGGCTACGGGAATTCTTAATATGAATGACAAGGTTGGAGAGCTCCGATGGAGGATGGGCTAAATTATTCAGGAAATCTACTGTTATCCCATCCTTTGTTCTGAGCCAGCTTCATCCCATCTTCAATAGCTTTGAGTTCTGCTTGATCAATACTGTTACTGTAAATTCTTTTTCCTAAGACACCAACCACTTCCCCCGCTGGGTTTCTGGCAATTAATCCAATTGAAGTAGACAAAGGGCAAGGGAGGAAGGAGGCATCCACGTTAATCTTGACAAAACCCAAAGGAGGTGGATACCAAAGATTCCTGGAAACAGCAAAACTAAAAGCAGAATTAATATAACAAGATTTATCTAAATGATGCAAGTTAAAATTAGAAACACGAAAGGAAGAGCTAAAACTAGAAAATGATGCAAATCTAAAAAATTAGCAGAAGAAGATGAAGGGACAGTAAGAGAATCAGAACATATAATAGAAGAAAAGGAGCAAGGATTGAAAACATTAACATTAATTCCAAGCTTAACAGAATTGATATAAGAGAAAGGAACACAAGTTTGGCTTATAATTGGGGAACATATATTAGATGTAGATAAATGATGAAATCCAAAATCCAAAATTGAATTGAGGCCACAAAAAATAACATGTTGATAATGGGTAAACAAATTAGAAGCAGAAGGAGAAACAACAATATGAAAAGCAGATCTACTACCAGAGTGATAGGAGTTAGGCTTTACGCACTTATTAATTCTACCAAGCTTAACAACATTAGACTGAGAAATAGAAGAAAAATGCCTATTATTGCTAGGGGAAGAAAAATAAGTAGCAGTTGAAGGAAAAGAATCACAACTAACAGGTTTTAATAAATCATCAAACGCTGAAAAATTACTATGAGATGCAGCAGAAGCCAAAGTATTCCTAAGTGTAGCAGTAAGATCAAAAGGAACATTAGTGTTAACACTTAAGTAAAAAAAAGGGTCAAATAAATCATTAGCCTTACAAAAATTGAGAAACTAGTTCCAAGATTTCTGATTAACTAAGATAGGATTCACCTAGTTACCTTCAAATACAAAAGAATTTCTAAAAATTCAAATAAACCAGCATGTGCAACAAAATAGAGACATCATAGACGTACCTCTATCCGGGTGAGACTTAAGTTCTGAAAATCTTTTAAAAACCAATCATTAAAGCATTGATAAGGGAGAAAAGAAATTTTTAACTGAAAAGGGGAATGAAACCTAACAGCCGTAACCCAATCAAAACCAAATAACATATGATCAATAGGTTCCCCAGCTTTTCCATAGATAGGACAAGAAGAATCAGAGATAATCTTTTTATGTTTTAAGTTGCTCCTAGTTGACAAATAGTTAAGAGAGACTCTCCAAATAAACAACTTAATATTTTTAGATATTTTAATTTTCCAAAGCATAGTCCAAAATCTAGGACTAAGTTCATGAGATGTAGAGGCATGATGACCAAGCTGTTTAGTTTTTTCTTCAAAAAGACATGATATTCAATTTTAACCATAGTAATCAATTCCGTATGGAGTCATTTTGGTTTTTTCTTTTTTAAAATATACATTTCAAGTATTTCGATGTTTCGGTATCTCGTTTCGAAAATATTCCGACATATAAATTAATATTATAAAATTTATTATTCATAATATAAGTAAGAAAATTTGAATAATGACTTATTAACATATAATAAAATAATTTAATGACTTGTTAACTTATTAACACATAATTAGAAAATTTAAAAAATGACTTATTAACATTTAATAAAATAATTTAATGACTTGTTAACTTATTAACACATAATTCTCACTTAAATTTATATATTAATTTTTAATTATTAAACTTTTATTAACCAAAAAGAATTAAAAAATTAATTTTTAGTTTTTAAAATTTTATCTTCAAAAAATAATAAAGTTAATTTTTTTATAATAATGTATTCTAATATCATGTATGATTCTTTTAATGTAAACAGAAAATATATTAAGTTACTAAAAAGTAATGTATACAAAAAAAAACAGTAGAACAGAGGGTTTTAAAGAAAAAAAAAAACTTGATGTACTTCCCGAACCTGAGGCCAGGCGTTCAGCCAGTGGCGCTAGGAGCCATTGGACCAGCGTAACTTTAGTTGTATTTTTTGTTTACGTTCATATATGATTAAAATAATCTTGAAAAATTTGTATTTCAAATTTCGTTCCCCTATAATTAGAATATTCCACCTGTTCAGGCCGGGACGGAACAGAATTGAACGTTATGATGTTAACACTATAGTTACCATTCATATTAGAGGGTACAAAAGACAATCATCAAAATCAGAAAAAAAAGCTGAACAGAAAATATTTTACAAGCAATCCAAGGAGGAAACAATTGATGAATAATGATTTTTATATGAGTTAATAGAATGGCAGTTGGGAATTCACTTGTCATCCCAAATGTTAATATCGTTACCATTGCCAACTCTCCAAAGAGCATGATTAAGAAGGGCCTTTTTGCCATGGCATAGACTCTTTAAAACCCAAGAACAGTTCTTATGGCTTTTAGCATAAAAAATTAGAAGTAGGAAAGTATAAACCTTTAAGAACTTTAGAGCACAAACTATTATTACTAGTATTGATAAGCCAGGCCTGTTTTCCTAAGAGGGCGGTATTAAAGGTTCCAAATCTCTAAAGCCAATGTCACTCATATCTTTACTTCTAGAAAGTTTTTGCTGAGAGTACCATCTAATAACCTTACTATCACCATCTTTAGACTACTAGCGGTAAAAAAATGGCAGATTGAAGTTTTACGCAAATAGACTTTGGAAATTTGAAAATGTGCATTGCATAGGAAGGAAGAACTTGAGCAACAACTTTTAAAAGGACTTCTTTACCTCCTAATGATAAGAGATTAGATTTCCAGCTAGCAATCTTATTATTCAATCTTTCAAGAAGAATAAAATACAAAGCTGTTTTAGAAGCACCCCAGCCAGTAGGAAGGCCTAGATAAGTTTCTTGTTTAAAGCTAATAGAAATACCCAAAATGCAAGCTAATAAGTTATGTTTAATAGGAGAACCATTCTTGCTAAACATAGTAGAACTTTTACCAAGATGAACGCATTGACCAACCGTATTATAGTATCTAGTAATACAAAATACAAAGCTGTTTTAGAAGCACCCCAGCCAGTAGGAAGGCCTAGATAAGTTTCTTGTTTAAAGCTAATAGAAATACCCAAAATGCAAGCTAATAAGTTATGTTTAATAGGAGAAACATTCTTGCTAAACATAATAGAACTTTTACCAAGATGAACGCATTGACCAACCGTATTATAGTATCTAGTAATACAAAGTTTAAGATTATGAACACATTTTTCATTGACCTCACAAAATAAAAAATAATCACTAGCAAAAAGATGGTGAGAAATAGGAGGGTAGGATCATTTCATAACAATAGGGGCAATCAAATCACTATTAATAGAAATATGCAAGCATCTGGATAAACATTCAAGAATAATAATAAAAAGGTAAGGAGGCAAAGTGTCTCCTTGTCTAAGCCCCCTATTAGGTTGAAAAAATCCACAAGGATTACCATTAATGATAAGTATACAGTTGACAAAGGTGACACACAACATAATACGATGAGCAACAAGATTAATGAAGCCAAATTTGATAAGTAATTTCTTCAAAAACTTTCAGTCAGCTCTATCAAAAGCCTTAGACATATCCGTTTTAACAGCCAAGACACATTTTTAGACCTTTTCTTTTCTTTTTTATGTGATAAAAGACTTCTTGAGCTACAATGATATTTTCTTGAATAAGCCTACCACTACAAAAAGTAGTCTGATTTTCAGAAACAAAATAAGGGAGAAGATTGATTATGTTTTAGCTGCAAACTTCAATAGTACATGCATTGATCTTTCTGACTGAAGCTGTCCGAGGTGGTAATGTTATGCACGGTCTTTACTCCCAGCGGTACACATGCTTTTCCTCTCAGCTAAAGCTTCCCTCAACCTCAACATCTACAAAACACAGATAAGGAACCCTGTAGACGGGGAACCGAGCCGTGGTTGTCCCTTCTAAGGGCCTCCGATGCCTATAGGGGGAGAAGACGTACCTTTCTTGTTCATACGTAAATATATTTATACCTGAGTCATTTTGTGGGAGGAAGCATGTCGAAGAAGTTCCTAGTAGGTGTGCCGAGGAAGCTTGCTAGAACACGAGGCTTGTCCTTGATTGGACAGAAAAGAGGTGACCTTTCCTATAAATTGATATGTATTGATTTTTTATTTGCCTTTGAGGTGATGGTCTAGAGAGTGGTGTGACATCCTGTCATTCCTATTGGGTGCTACTTCATAAGGACAATGATGGCCCTGTGTTCGAGCTTGGCTGGGCTTTCTATGTAAACCTTTTTTCTACCCTTTTGTGTGTTCGAGTCTGTACGTCCCGAGCTCTTTAGAGGCCTACTAGGCGGGGTCGGCTCTATTCCTTTCCTAAGTTCGAAGGTTCCTCAATTTGGCATGGTATGTGTTGTTGGGTCATTGGTGGTTAGGAGACATCCATTATAGTTACCACCAGTGAAGGACTTGGGTGGCCTCTAATATCTAGGTCTGAAGACTTCACCATTCAAACTTCGTGCCTGAGCTCCCCAGGTGTGATAGACTTCACCTGCCTTGAGTGTCTAACTCTCGTGCCTTAATTTGGGAATGATTTTTTATCCTGAACTGCAGTGGCCTTAAAGGGCATTGATCCTTTTGGTGGACTTGATCTAGTCCAACGAGTTACCCCCTCTGTAGGTTGAGGGTTGTACAGACCTATTGCGACCTTTAAGGAGCCTTCCGAGCATGAGCCTATTTGGGAGGTCCTATAGGGGCGAACCCTCTTCACTTTGGGGGTTTATCTTTTGGTATTTTTTTGAGCACGCCCTCTCCTATTTGGGCTTTTTCCTGTTCTGGTGATATGGAAAGCAAGTTGAATTCCTTTCATTTTTTGCCAGATGACATTTCCTTTATCATTTATAATATGTTCTTGCTCTGGGTAAATCCTTGCGTTGAAGCGCTCATCAAATGACCTTATCCTTGTCTTTCGGTCCATATTGCTCAGTAGATATCTTTATCCTTGGTGACGAGATTGCCTTGGATGACCCCCTCTAAAAGCCTGTAGTCGGGCATGAATGTTTGGTCCCTACTTTCCTTGGTCTAGCCAGGTGGGCCCGCACTGGTATATATACTGTATTTTATCCGATCCAATACTTTAAAAATATAAATTTTATTTTTTTACCCATATACTAGTCTAAGACTATGTGTATGATTTGAAAAATAGCCCGATGCCAAAAAAATAAAAAAATTTGTCCAAATACTAAAAATAAAATAAAATGAACAAAAAGACTAAAATTAAAAAAGTGAAGCCCTAAGTTTACCTATAAATAGAGGGGAGGTCTTCACTTGAAAGGGGAGATTTGGGGAGACTGAGGAAGAGAAGAGATTTTAGAGAGAGAAATAGAGGTTTTGAGAAAATAGTGAAAAAGAGAAAGAATGAGAGTTTTCATTTCTATTCATTTTCTATCTTCTCATTTTCTTTTTTAAGGTAGTTTAAATCTCTTACATTTCAGCTTACAATATATTTTGTTCATTCTAATTAATCATCTCTATTCTTCATACTCATGTATTTGATATTTCTTTGTTTCATTTTTTATATATAGGTTTGTTTGCTCATTCTTTATCATTTCTCATATTTTTAATCTTAAGTTTTATTTTCATATATTGTGTATCTCTCTACAAGTTTGATGATTAGATTTTTTTTGTCATCAACTCAATCAATGAGAATGAGGATAAAATTTTGAGGGGTGTAAAATTAACTCAATGTGAATCAACCATTTAATGGATTGGAAGTGCATATTTGATGAAAATATCTCCTATGATAATTTCGCATACATAAAAATGCATAAAATAGAGAGTTAAACTTCTATACAATATTATGTAAATATTTAAGCTTTGATTTTTTATGTTCTTACAAGTCTTTTCTTCTTTTTCTTTTTATTTTTTTACCATCATTTTTGTGACACATGTTTGAACTAGTTATCATCCATGATCATTCCTAACAATGAAGGAAGAAAGAAAAAATGGTAATTAGTGAATTAAGTGGTCTAAAATAAAAAATGCTCCGCTAATGGTGCTCCGTCAACTATACATGAGACAGTTTGTCCCTGCCACGCATGCATTAAAGGACATTGAGACCAGTTATGATTCTCAAGATATTGAACAAAAATTGCAGCAGCTAATTGAAGCTTGGAAAATAACGAGAAGAGTACGAAATGAGAAGAATCACATGAATTGCACGAAGGAGTATGAAACGTGGCTTGAGAGCAGAGGCAAAATAATTATTGCCTTATCAGTTTAGGATTTACAATCACACAATTTACCAGAAGCTTATCAGGAGATTGTTAAAAGAAGAGCGTCAAAAGAATTTAGGTCTCTTGGAAGAAAACATACGTCTAATAGTCGAGATGAATTTGTCTCGCTAGCACAGGATCGAAGCGGAAAAATAACTCAGAGATTTGAGAAACAAAGTTGAGGATCAAGAATATCTGAACCGAAAAAATTTAGAGTTGGAAACTGACACTCTCAAACTGAACAACAAAATCAGAAGGATGGCAGAGGACAATGAGAATTTACGAGTGGTAATCTATGAACAAGAGGATCGAATCATGAAGTTAGAATGGAAAAATAAGCTTTTGCAAGAGGTTTTAGAAGAGGTTAAAAGGGCTGTCGATAAGAAGAATGCGTACATCGTTGAGTTAGAAAAATAATATGAATTGCTACGACGAATCACTGATAATTTAAAAGTTGATTTAGAGAATCAAAAAGTTAGGAAGACTGAGTCACCAAATGATAGTGAAGAACTATTGAAAGTCATTACAAGCCTCGAGCGCCAAGTTAGAGCGTATCAGAACGTGGCAGAGAAATTGGCAAGAAATAATGATGCTAATGTCGACGCACTGAGATATGATTACCAATTACTGTAACAAGAACACGACTTGATTCGACAACGATCAGTGCAGGCTATAGAATGGCTTAAAGGCGTGGCTGTGAGATCGAGCAATTTGGCGGAACAAGCATCATTTTTGAAAAAAAGTGTTTTGCCCATCCATCCTAATGGGGAGAACTTGTCTAAGTTCTTGTAAGAAATCAACAGAGATTTGGGTCATTTTGTATAAACTCATATTGCGGAGTAGTGTAGTTTGACTTCTATATACTTAAATGTAGTGGATGACTGTACTAATTGAATGAAATTGAGTACTTTTGGACTTTCACTTTGCGCAATATCATTTCTCATGCATAAATTTACTTTCATTATTATTATTGTTATTATTTATTCTTCTTCATTAGCAAAATCTACCATCTCATTGTTTTATTTTTATTTATTAAGAAAGCTTTTCAAAGATAGCCCATCAACTCTGACATCCTTATCGAACGCGAGCTCATGTTAGGGTCATGAACGAGCAAGAAAGAGAGCAATCACGAGAGGAAATGAAAGAATAAATTAGAGAGCTGGAAGAGCAAATGGCAAGAGTCCTGGAACTCCTCACCGCGAGTAAGGGAAAAGCTTGTCTTGAAAATCCGCAAGGGGCTCAATCATCACAAAATCAACTGTCAAACGATACTCCACCTTACCCTCCTGGGTTCACTCCAACCTATCAACGTCATCAGACCGACCACTTTTAGCATGCTTAACCACCAATAAATATCCATTCCCAAGTGTCCAGGAAATTATGCAGACAGGGAAAAGTGGGTACAACCCTTCCACAATGGCACCTAGCCACAACCAAGCTTTCACCCCACAAGGCGAACTCGCTAATGAGCCAATCATCATACCCGATGTTGATGACCCAAAGGGGCAGATGCCTGTTACTAAACCAAGCGAAGACTCGCTGTCGAAAGATAAACTGGACTTTTTAAAGAAAAGATTGCGAGCCATTGAAGGGTCAGATGTCTATAGTACCATTGATGCCACCCAATTATGTTTGGTCCCAGATGTTACCATCCCACACAAATTCAAACTACCTGAGTTTGAAAAATATGATGGTAGTACATGTCTGAGAAGCCACCTTATTATGTATTGCAGAAATATGGTTGTTTGTGTAAATAATGATAAGCTGCTGATTCATTTCTTTCAAGATAGCTTGACAGGGGCTGCATCTCGCTGGTATATCCAAATGGATAACCAACATATTTGAAGGTGAAAAGATTTAGCTGATACTTTCTTAAGACAATACAAGTACAACATATACATGGCTCCTGATCGTCTGGATCTACAAAGGATGGAAAAAAAAGCCTACTGAAGGCTTTAAAGAATATACGCAAAGGTGGAGGGAATTAGCTGCTCAAGTACACCCCCTTGTCAGAAAAGGAGATGGCTATAGTGTTTATCAAACACCTTGAGATCTCCATTCTACGATAGGATGATTGAAAATGCTTCAAACAACTTCTCTAACATTATAGTGATTGGTGAAAGGATTGAATATGGGGTAAAGAATTGAAGAATTTTGGAAGTCATATCTGATACATCATCCGTAAAAAAAGGACTGCCGTTGAAACGAAAAGAAGATGATGTACAGACGATCAATTTTGGGTACCCATCACAAGCTGCAAACCCAAGACCGGGATTTCCAAAGTATAGTAAATGGCCCAAATATGTGACATCATATGTGGTAAATACCTCACAAATTTCGTACAATTATCACTCTCAACAATCAGCATTTCAAAACAACCCGAGACCTGATTTCAGACCACCGACTCACCAGCAAAATGTTGATAAGGCTGATCAGCCTCTGAGGGGAAATAGAAATAATCAATGTTTTATCCAATATGATCTAATCCTCATGTCATATACATAACTCTTACCTCAATTGATACAGAATAATCAATTGGTGCCAGAAGAAGTATTGGACTGCTCATTTTGATCATTTGAGATTGCGAACACTACATTTGTTGCTAGAGAAGATGACAAAGGTTTATAAGGATTGGCATGAGATGCTCCCGTTTTCATTGCATGGGTACCGCACATCAGTTCGGACATCAACTGGGGCAACGCCATTCTCTTTGGTATATGGCATGGAAGCGGTCTTTCCAATTGGGGTGGAAAGTCCCTCCCTCAGAGTCTTAATGGAGGCAAAATTAGAAGAAGTAGAGTGGGTACAAACATGATATGAGCAATTGAATTTCATCAATGGAAAAAGATTGATTGCATTATGTAGAGGGCAATATATCAAAGAAAAAATGATGCACGCATATGATAAAAATAGTGTCCCTGATGTTTTCGAGAAGGAGACTTGGTGTTGGAAAAGATACTCCCATATCAAAAGGATCATCGGGGGAAGTGGACCCCAAATTACGAAGGACCTTTCATTGTCAAGAAACTTTCTCGGGAGGAGCTCTCATGCTAACAAATATAGATGGAGATGATTTACCGCACACAGTTAATTCTGATACAGTTAAGAAGTACTTCGTTTGACCGCTCTAAGTATGGGAAAAATGAAGTTAGGCAAAAAAAATGTTTTTTAAAAAAAAGAGCTGTCTCGAATGCTGGAGAAATTCTTCCTCCATTTTTTTTCTTTTTCCAAATCATCGTTTGTAAACATTATTCATCATCAATGAAGAGCCTTTTTTATTTCTTAGTTGACAAATACATATACTTCATCTTCTCCTTATTTTCATTATTTCTTATTCCTCTCAATTCTAAGATATCATTAATTACTCTGAAATAACTCAGAAGCATAAACTTGGTTAGGTGAAAGCTAATTAAAAAAGAAAAAAAGAAAAGAATAGGAACTATGAAAGGCGGTCTGAGTACGAGGGGAAATCTGAAAAGTCACCACGAGAAAGTTGGTATGCACATAACGAAGACTAAAACACGATTGGAGGATTGCAATTAAAGTACAAAAAAGAAGCAAAATGTGGAGAAATTATCCACTTTTTCTTCATCATCGATGTGAAGCCGAATACTGGGGCACAAACCAATGAATAAGGATGCATCATTTTCTTGAAAGTATGCTCGATATTTCATTGCGAGTCCATGACCTTAGGCCAAATGATTGATTTGAAGGGTGAAGGATATGGCGACATTAGTCAACTTTCAAAAAAATCATCAAAACAATTTCTAACAAATGTTTTCAATCATGCATAGTATGCATGCACTCAAAATCACTACTTTGCATTTATATTCAATAATTACAACGCATAGACATGCATCATGTTGATCTGTTTTGATGCAATTCAAGTGCATGAATCATTTAAAGATATTCTTTCAAAATCCATACATCACTTTTTGACATTTAGAGCATGCATTAGTCTAGCTCTTGCACCATATTGAACTTGTAAATATCATATCAAATATCATTTCAATATCTTTAGTTAAATCGAACCTGAATCGAGTCGAGGTCAAAGCCTGCGTCTATCCAAGTCCATTTTCTTTCAAATATCTCGATTAAATCGAACCTGACTTTGTCATGGTCGAAGCCCAGTGTCAGCTCCTAGTCCATTTCAATTAATATGGTAAAATCAAATCCGACTTTGTTGTGGTCGAAGCCCGGTGTCAGCGCCTGGTCCATTTCAATTAATATGGTTAAATCAAACCCGCATCGACTCGAGGTCGAAGCCTGCGTCTATCCAGGTCCACGCCCTTCCTTTATTTATGGTTAAATCGAACCCGTATCGAGTCGAGGTCGAAGCCTGCCTATATTCAGGTCCACATCGTTTCTTTATCTTTGGTAAAATCGAACCCGACTTTGTCACGGTCGAAGCCCGGTGTCAGTGCCTGGCCCGTTTAATTTTATAGGGTTAAATCGAACCCGAATTGAGTCGAGGTCGAAGCCTGTGTCTATCCAAGTCTATTTCATAAGTTCTGGCATTTCATAGAACCTGAATAAGTCAAGGTTTCTATTTCCTTTTATCTATATAGTTTTTTCTCGATCAAAATACTTATCCACACATTTGTACACCTTATAAGTTTAGAAGCGTGAACAAATGGGGGCAACTGTAGATACCGTATTTCATTCGGTCTAATACTTTAAAATACAAATTTTATTTTATTTTCCATATACTAGTCTAAGGCTATGTGTATGATTTGAAAAATAACCCAATTCCTAAAATTGAGAAAATTTGTCCAAGAACTAAAAAAAAAAAAGGGAACAAAAAGACTAAAATTAAAAAAGTGAAACCCTAAGTTTACCTATAAATAGAGGGGAGGTCTTTACTTGAAAGGGGAGATTTGGGGAGAGTGAGGAAGAGAAGAGATTTTAGAGAGAGAAAGAAAGGTTTTGAGAAAATAGTGAAAAAGAGAAAGAAGAAGAGTTTTCATTTCTATTTATCTTCTATCTTCTCATTTTATTTTTATTAAGGTAGTTCAAATCTCTTTCATTTTAGCTTACAATATATTTTGTTCATTCTAATTAATCATCTCTATTTTTCATACTCATGTATTTGATATTTCTTTATTTCATTTTCCATATATAGGTTTGTTTGCTCATTCTTTATCATTTCTCATACTTTTAATCTTAAATTTTATTTTCATATATTGTTTATCTCTCTACAAGTTTGATATGAAATTTTTTTGTCATCAACTCAAGTAGTGAGAATAAGGATAAATTTTTTAGAGGTGTAAAATTAACTCAATGTGAAACAACCATTTAATGGGTTGAAAGTGTACAATTGATGAAAAGATCTCCTATGATAATTTCTCATACATAAAAATGCATAAAATAGAAAGTAAAACCTCTATACAAGATTATACAAATATTTAGGTTTTGATTTTTTTATGTACTTACATATCTTCTCTTCTTTTCTTTTTAATTTTTTACCATCATTTTTGTGACACATGTTTGAACTAGTTACCATCCATGATCATTCCTAGCAACGAAGGAAGAAAGAAAAATGGTAATTAGTGAACTAAGTGGTCCAAAATAAAAAAAAAAATTGTATATTTATATCCCAAACAAAAGTTATTTTATTTTGAAAGTTTTATGGATTTTATTTAGTGACACTTGTATAAACTAGTTACCATCCATGATCATTCCTAGCAATGAGGGAAGAAAGGAAAAATGGCAATTAGTGAACTAAGTAGTCCAAAATAAAAAAAAATGGTATATTTATATCCTAAACAAAATTATTTATTTATTTTTAGTGAAACTTGTTTAAATTAGTTACCATTCATGATCATTCTTTTGCTATTTGATTAGCATTGGGTGAAGAAATAAAAAATGGTAATTAATAGACCATGTAGTAAAAAAACATGCTCATAGTAATTATGTATGAAATTAAGCATTTTTTCATAGATTAATTTATTTTACACAAAAAATTTATTGTTAATTTATTTACTAAACAATTATATATACATATATATGTAAAACAAATGAAAATTTAAAAAAAAAAAAAGCCAGAGGGTGACATCACCATCTGTCACTTAATAGAGGGTGACAGAGGGTGATGTCACCCTCTGTAAAAAAAATTGTTTTGTTTTTTTTGTTGTTTACATTTTTACTTTCGGTTTTTATGTTTGTTTAGTTTTATATTTTTAGTAGATATTATTGGTTTATTTTAATTTATTTTTATATATATTTTTAATTATTCCACATTTTGTTTCATTATTTTCACCCTACATATTCTTTTTTTTTTTAAATTTATCATACATATTTATCATCTCTAACATTCCTTTCCATTATTTTTTTTATTTATAGTTGTTATCTTTTCTAATTTATTTATGTATTATTATCATATGTCACGGTTGTATGTGATTATTATTTTATTCTTTTATCATCAGAATTGACGCTCGTAAATTTTTACTTGTCGATATCTAATTAGGCGTGTCTGTTCTGGCTAAATCCTTGATCCTGTTTGCGAGCATAAGTGCTTGACAAACACCTTGTCGATATCTAACCAAGCATGCTCGTTCTGGCTAGTTTCTTGATCCCGTTTGCGAGTATGGGTGCTCAGTAGACACATTTATCAATATCTAGCCAGGCGTGCCTGCTTTGGCTAGATCCTTAATCCTGTTAGCGACATGAGTGCTCAGCAAACACCTTTGTCAATATCTAGCTAGATCCTTGACCCCTCTACGACCATGAATGCTCGACAGACTCATTTTGTTGATATCAAGATAGGCGTGCCTGCTCTGACTAGATCATTTATCCTATTTGTGAGCATGAGTGCTCGACAAACTCATTTTGTCGATATCTAGCTAGGCGTGTCTATTTTGACTAGATCATTGATCTCGTCTGTTGGATCACTATGACACCCCTAGAGCGAGTATGTGTTTTTTCAGTTTAAGCTTTGAGAATGAATAATCTCCAAGAATAATAGTAATAATAAATCAATGCAAACAAATATAGATAAAGAGATTAAATAATCATGCAATAATGTAAAGATGATAAGGGAAGAAGAATCACACATTTTAAAGTTTCTTTTCTTCATTATAAAATCATATCTCAATATTTATTTAATATTTTTTCATATGTATCCCTCTTATTCGATATTTGAAAATTTTCTCCATAAAAAATAATTCTCATTAAGATGAAACTTTCTGTGACTATATATTGACATGTAGGAAAGGGTTGAGTTCCACAAAAGTTTCAAATTATGGTCCCACTCTTTGTCGTAATGTGACACCGTATGATAAAAATTAGATGTAACAAAAGTTACATGGTGAGACATGGGTGTCACGACTTTATTTTATTTATTTTCGAGCAATTAGGTTTTTACAAGTCGTTGGCTAGAAATGGGCATCGAGGTCCATCGCGATAACAGTCGTGACGCATGTGAATTGCCCTAGCTCTGTACTAGTAATCCATAACAGTATTAAAGTCCTTCGATACCGTTAAGCAATGGTTGATTGTCACCCACAAAATTCTCCACGTGTAAGCTATATAAGCACTCCCACAAGAAAATCATGGAACCATGGATTTTAATATCCGAAGTATGCTGGCCAAGCATGCTTGCTCCCAACAACATGTAATGGGTGCAATGGAGGGTTCATAAGCTCTCCCATTGATAGGCACTATGTATGGTTAAATATCTTAATGGTCGTCGACCATGCTAAGATGGTTGTTAAGAGAGAGATAGATAGATAGATATATAGATATACAGATAGATAGAGAGATGTATGATTAAAATCGTGTTCGGGTGTGGGCCAGATTGCATCAAGCAGCTAGTGGAAGAAAGTTGGATTGGAATCTTCAAAATTTCACCCATTTCACATATAATAATGAACAGTTGAAATTGTCCAAGGAGCCTCGTAGACAAACATGACAATAGAATTGGGGGAACGGATTACTACTATGGCCAAGTGAGAAAACCCACCTGAATCGTTGATCCTTTCATGTCCCATATGATTGTTCAGACTTGGTTAGATGTTGATGCGAATAAACTAGGCTCAATCAACTGCTAGGATAAATAATTAAATTTGATATGATAAGCTTAACTTTGGAGGAATATTCAGTTTATCCTTTATTTTTTTAAGGGATTTAGTTGAAATCTGTAACTGACTGAGAGCCTATAAATGGAGGATAATTGTAAATCGATAGGTAATGCAAATCAAGCAATTTCTCAAACATTCTTGAGAATTCTCTCTATCTCACTTTTTAATGTTTAGTTTATTTTTTTGACTGTGATGGATTTTTTTCCTTTATATTTTGGTACTTTCATTGAGAGCTAAAAGTTCCATTGAAGATTATAACCAAAGATGCCTCACACTAGATCGCATGTTATACGGGAAACTGGAAACGATGCTAAAGTAACCGCCAACCCCCTAGATCAGCCCACATAGTAGACGGGAGTGCACGATATGATCCATACCATTTCGACTGGAATGCAAAGTATGTAGAGTCGTAACAGTGAAGCACTACGAAATATATGACAAATCATGCAGGAACAGATCGTAATGTTGTAATGAGAGATAGTGGAGGCAAGAGCAGAAGTGAGCAAAATGACCATGGTGCGGGAATAAGAAGTGAAAAACTAGGATGAGGAATAGAGAGAACGGGAACACCAACAACCGAAGCCTGCAGCTAGCCACAACGCCCGTCATGAGGGAATAGAAGTCATTTCACGTGATAAAGGAAAATGAGCTAGAGATGAGAACGGGCCCATGGAACCAATGAGGGAGCGGGCAGTAGAAAAGATGCTGGAAAGAAAAATGCTTGAGATGAGAAAGTTGGGAGCAAGCGGAGTTGCGGACCTGGAGGCTTTAACCCACTCCCCCTATGTCTAGAAGTTTTGGCCGCTCCTGTGACAAAAAAATTTACAGCCCCGAAGTTCAAGTGTTATCAAGGAAAGTAAGATTCTGTAGACCATCTCAGACATTTTCAAGCAAGTGCTTCATCAACATGAGGATGAACTGATGTGTTAGATGTTACCAACTAGTCTGGACGAGAACGCATTAAAGTGGTATCATTCTTTATCCCCTTGCTCAATTGATAATTTTGCTAGAATGTCTTCTATTTTCCTGAAACAATATTCCACCTAACGGATGATGATGGAAGATTCAAAATAACTTTTGGCGATCGTGATTAAAAAGGAAAAATCGTTATGAGATTGCACCCATCACTTCAAGGGTGAAACGGTGAAAGTGGAAAATTATGATGATCGTGTGGCCAGATTGACATTTAGACGCAGTTTAGATCCCAACTCCCAACTATTTGAGGATATTTTCAAGAATAAACCCCTCACAATGGCATAAACTTTCCTTAGAGCAAACATACATAGCCCTGGAGAAAGAGAGAAAAAGTATTCAGAAGTTGATTGAGCAGCGAAATTCAATATAGCATAAGGATGACTACAACATGAGAATGGGAAAGCGAGGAGCCAAAATAAGATGGAAGGGAAGCAAGGAGATCTAAAAAAGGCTAAGACTAGCCGGAGAAGTCCATCCCAAGGACAAGGTCCACACCCCATTGACCATCCCAGTAAATCACATTCTCGAGGTTATCAAGGATGAACCATGGCTAAGACGGTCCCACCCAATTATGAAGGAGCCAAGTTAGAGAGATGAGGAAAAGTATTGTCATTATCATCAGAGTGTAGGCCATGGAACAAGGGGTTGCTATCAATTGAAGGACTACAATGAGAAGCTTGTTCCAGAAAGACATTTGAAGGAGTTTATCCTGAGAAAGGACTAACCAAGGAGGGACAAAAATGAAGAGCGCCCAGGGAAAAGGAACCACTAAGGATAGTGGATACAATTATAGCATTGACAGAGTCAGAAGATAGAACGAGGAAAGAAAGGAAGATCTATTGTAAAAACCTTGCTCTCAAAGCAATTGATGACCTCGGGGAAACATCTGGAAGTTTATCGATTATTTTTAATGAGGAAAGCGGTAGGCACGGCGGACATAATGATGTGCTGGTGATCACCATTCAAATTGGAAACTGTTTGCTACATAGAGTTTTGATTGATGATGGAAGTGCAGTTAATGTACTCCACCGCTCGACACTTGAGAAGATGGTCATAGATGCCCTAAAGCTACATGATGCGGAACAACCACTGATTGCGTTCAACGGAACTATAACATATTCAGAAGGGATTTTATCACTTCCAGTATGGGCAAACCCGTTCGACCACGTCACTGATTTTATGGTCATTTACACACAATCGCCTTGTAACGCTGTTCTAGGGAGAACATGGATTCAAAAGATGAGAGTTGTCCCGTCAACCTACTGCCAAACCTTGAAATATCCGTCACCAGATGGGATACAGACTATTGTAGGGGATCAAACGTCAGCCAGATATTACATAGTCTTGACACTTTATTCTGTCAAGAAGAAGGACTACCTGGTTCTAGAAAATGGGGAAGAACTCTTGATTCATGCACGCTACATTTTCTATTAGTATAAATAAACATTTATATTTCATGTTCCACAGAATATTTTGCCCTTTGTGAATATCAGTAACAAGAGTGAGATATAAAATTTTCATTTTACCCCTCTAGTTATTATTTCCTTAACTCATTTATTGATTGTCAATAAAAAAGACATATGAGTGAAGTGTCTCATATAGATCATCATATCTTACTCAATGACTCATGTCGTCGAGTACCAGGCTCATTTATTCACACACTCATCAATAAAGCATAAAGTGATATTGTTGTTTTTGTAATTTTATCATGAATTCTATATATGTGAATCACGTAACTCCAACATAGTTAAATCACGATACTAACAGTCGATGTATTGTCTGACAATTCGAACTCAGTCTTTTGGCATATCAAAGATCGTAAGTAATTAAGTCAAGTTTCGTATTCACCTCAGGATTAAGGTAATTATGAAAATATTCTTAAGCTGTAACAATTAGATTTAGAGTTATATAAATGGTTTTGCTCTAAACTAATTAGTTACTTATATATTCAACATATTTCATAACATGTCTAGGTCAATCGTTAGAGTCTCCACTCCCATGTTTTGAGACTGAAATCTTTTGATTCAACTTAACAGTCATAATTAGATTCGATTATTAAGTCGATCTTAAGACTACGAATAACATTCTGAACTATCTCAGAAGAGTTTGTCTGGAAGACCGCTCGATCTTTACTCTTTTTACGTTGATAATAGTTCGGGAGTGAAACCGAACTCATAGATCTGGGAAATGGAAATGTCACAACAATGGGAGCGGGTCTGACTGAAGCGGAAAATATAGATTTTACGGAGTTTCTAAAAAAGAATGGGGATATTTTCACCACAACTACTGCAGAAATGTCAGGTATTGATGAATCGGTAATTTTCCATAAATAGAATGTTGATCCTTTCGTTAAGCATGTGAGTTCTTCAGAGAATTCATGAAGAAAGTTGCTCGAAGTCGAGTTCTTCAGAGAAGTCAGCTACTCGGAGTGGCTAGTAAATGTGGTGATGGTAAAAAAGAAGAGCAGAAAGTGGATGATCTGTATGGATTTTACAGACCTAAGTAAAGCTTGTCAAATGATGATTACTCGCTGCCAAAGATCAATCGAATGATGGATGCTACGTCCGGACATGAGCTCCTAAGCTTTATGGATGCCTACTCCAGATATAATCATGTGAATTTTTTTTATTTGATCAAGAAACGATGTCTTTTATTACCGACTTTGAAACATTTTACGATACCGTAATGCCATTTGGCTTGAAAAATCCAGGAGCGATGTATCAAAGGTTAGTGAATAAAATTTTTGAAAGGCAGATTGGAAAATAATGGAAGTCTACGTTGACGACATGCTCGTAAAAGTAGAAAAGAGGGTGAACCATATTCACAACCTAAATGAGGCTTTCTTTACCCCAAGAGAAAGGAACATGGAATTATACCCAGAAAAGTGTACTTTCAGAGTGGTAGTAATGAAATTTCTAAGACATCTGGTGAATAGCAGGGGGATAGAAGTCAACCCAGATCAAATAAAAGTAAGCATGGAAATATAATCACTTCAATCGCGAAAGGAAATCCAAAGCTTGATGAGAAAGTTAGCAGCATTGAATAGGTTCTTGTCCAGATCAATAGACAAGTGCAGACCATTCTTTGCCAAATTAAGGAAGAATTCTAGACTTCACTAGGACGAAGAGTGTGAAAAGGCTCTACAGAAAATCAAAGAATATCTTCACCTCCACTATTGTCAAAACCTTTGTCAGGAGAAAAACTATCCCTTTACCTCGTAGTATCTGAAACCACCGTCAGTGCGGCTCTTGTCAGAGCAAAAGAGGAATCTCAAAGACTAGTATATTTTGTAAGTAAAAGTTTGGCGGTTGTAGAAGCAAGATACGGGAAAATTGAGAAGATGGTACTTGCTTTGATTGTTGCTGTACGGAAGCTCAAATATTATTTTCAGGGATACGCCATAAATGTGATAACAGAGTTCCCAATAAGGAGTCTTCTACACTTCCCCAAGATAACTGGAAGGCTTACAAAGTGGGCAATAGATTTAGGAGTGTATGACATCTGGTATGTCCCACGCACTGCCGTAAAGACACAAGTTTTAGCAGACTTCATTGCATAATTCATTTACGAAGACAAGGATCATGGTTCTGTAGTGTTGGAAAATGGAAATGACACATGGACTCTATTTGTAGACGGAGCATCAAATCATCGTGGAGTCGGAGCGGGAGTGGTGGTTCAGACACTACATGGAAAAAATTTCAAACAAGCATTATCATTCGGCTTTCAGGCATAAAAAAATCAAGCAGAGTATGATGCACTGTTAGCTGGACTATGCCTCATGAATGAATTCAAAGTAACAAGTATAAAAATATTTTACGATTCGATATTAGTTGCTAACCAGATAATAGGAAAATACAATATAAAGGATAATAGAATGATGGAGTATTTGCAGAGTGCCAAGAAAATGTTGCAATTGTTCAAAAGCTATGCGATTACGTAAGTTCCAAGGGCAGAAAACTCGAGAGCAGATGCTCCAGAAAATTATGGTTCGTCAGCTCAATTCCCATTCAGAAGAACTGTTACCATAGAATATCTGAGCGAGCCAAGTACAAAGATACTCATACAAGTGGAAGTCATAGCGGGGAATGGTGAACGTGACTAGCGAAAGATCATTGTACAATACCTCCTCGACCAGGAACTCCTGGCTAATAAAATGGAAGCCTGAAAGTTCCAGCAACGGAGCGCAAGGTATACCAAGATCGATGGGGAGTTGTATAGAACGTCATTCACGGGCATGTATCTCAAATGTCTTTCCCCAACAGAGATAAAGTACGTAATATCTGAAGTACACGAAGAAATCTGTGGAAACCATTCACACGGGAGATCTCTGGCCAACAAATTATTGAATGAAGGGTACTCTTAGCCAAAAATTCAAGAGGAAGCAAAGTCTTTTCTAAAGAAGTGTGACAAGTGCCAACGGTATTCTCCTATTTTGAAGGTGGTTCTTGAAAAATTACAAACGTTGGTGAGCTCTTGGTCGTTCATGCAATAGGGAATCAATATAGTTAGGCCACTACCGATGGCTCCCGCTCAAAAATTTTCTTACTGGTAACAACTGACTACTTTACAAAGTAGATAGAAGCGGAAGCATTAGCAAGAGTACACGAAGATGAGGTAAAGAGTTTCTTATGGAAAAATATCGTTCGGAGGTACGGGATCCCCAAAGTGCTTAAGTATGATAACGGGCTTTAGTTTACTGGGGATCAAGTGAAAATCTTTTTTCATGACCTTCAGATAAAGAATATACTGTCAACTCATTACTACCCTCAAGGCAACGGGCAAGCAGGAAGATTAAACAGAACAATACTGGAAAGTCTAAATAATTGGTTGGAAGCTGCCAAAGGGAAGTGGGTTGAGGAATTGCCATCATTTCTCTAGCGTACCAGACAAAGCCACGAGAATCAACTGGAGAAACACCTTTCGCCCTAACATTTGGGGTAGAAGTTGTTATACCAGTCGAAATTGGATGCCCCACACTGAAATAAAAAAGAGATGAAGTCACAAACGTGGAATGGATGACTGGAAGATTGAAATTTTTAGAAGAAAAGAGAGAGGTGGCTCTCTTGAGAATGGCCAATTACAACCAGAAGAGAAGAAAGTACTTCCAAAAGAGAGATAAATGATGACAGTTTCAAATGAGAGATCTTGTGCTGAAGAGAATTTTTCAGTCAAATGAAGGCGAATTGAGACTAAATTAGAAAGGACATTTCTTAGTCAAAGCAGTTGGAGGAAACAGATCTTACTACTTAATGACCAACGAGAGAAGAGACTTATCCAAGTCTTTGAATGATTTACATTTGCGCAAACATTATTTGTATTTATTCTATTTTTATAGTGAAAACATTTCCATCTGTGGTTTTTCCTATTTAAGGATTTTCGACGTAAATATCAAGTGTTCCTCATTCTTTTCTTAAAAATCTAAAGAAAAAGGGTTCCTGAGCTCACAAAGAACTTAAATACATGAAGGTATTCGTCTTTCAAAGGAAACAGGCCCTTGAGCTCACAAAGAGCTTAAGTCCATGAAGGTATTCTCCATCTAAAGGAAAATGGGCCCATGAGCTGCCAAAAAGCTTAAGTCCGTGAGGAATGATGTCTGCAGCATCACCCCCTAAAGGAAACCAAAAAAGGGAAAGAAATGGAGAAATTTAAAAAGAGAGGAATGAAAGGGGAAAATAATGGAAAGTTGGAAAAAAAGACTCAAAGGCAGCAAAATCTTGGGAATGAAGAAACGACTATTTAAACACTTGCAAAGGGAAAGAATGAAGCAATGAAAAATCAGAATTTTCTAAAATAGTTTCCTTTTCGTTGATAATAGAGCAAAAATTACAGAGAAAGGAAAAAGGGAAAGTAAAAGTTACAACTACAAAAGTAAAGAAAACAGTCTAAATGGTAGCAACCATTGGGTCCTTCTTCGAGGTATCATTTTCAGCAACAACAGTAGGAGTGGCACGTCACACTGAAGCTTTAGCAGCAGTATCTTCTGTTGAAGCATTCGTGGAATCCTCAACTTCTGGAATGAGTGCCTTCTTAGGATGATGGTTTGTTAAGGCATCTTTATAACCAGCGCTATAGACAAGTATCTCCTATTCCTCAAACAGATCCTGATACTCCACTTCAGAAGCCTTCTCTCGCTCAACGGCTTCATCCCTGGCTTTTTTTACTTTGACTTTTACCTTCTTAGCTTTGGCCAAAGCCTTTCTTGCAACCTCCAAATCCTCAGCCACCTTCCGCTCTTCAGCAGCTCTAACCTCTATGTCAGGAGACATTTTCTCTAAAGCCTTTTGGAGTTTAGCCTCATTCACTAGGTGTTACTTGTTTTTAGCGTGAAGACGAGCCACGACAGAGTTTTCCTCCATAAACTCTCTTTGGAGAGTCTCAAGGCTTGGTCACGATGATGATGATGCTCCTGAAGAGTGTTGTGATGGATAATAGCCTGAAAAGATGAAAAATAAACTAAGTACATAAAAATATAACTTCAGAAAAGAAGAGAATGAAGAGAATATTTTTAACCTCATCAAGTCATGGCTCAGACAGTTGACAAGGTCGCTGGTACTGAGCCTATTTGTGGTGTTGGCATTGACATCAGACTAAATGTCATGAAGGACAACGTGAGAAGCCATGGCATCATCTAGAAAGCTATTCAATGCTAGAACGAGGGTGTTGGAAAAATACTTCCACTTCCATAGAGCTGGCAGGGCTTCACCAGCAGTGCTTTGCGACCCAAAGGCGTCTCCCAAGTCAGGAATGGTCATAGTGGGCGCAACGGGAACTGGTGCAGAAGGAAGGTCAGAGTTCAAAGGAGGAGCCTTGATCTACGTGACATAAATGCTAGGAGCTGGAGGAGCAAGCGAGAGCTCTGAGTGGGATGAGATCGAAGTGTCAGTTTGAGCTCGCATCTCAACTAGACCAATAAATTTGTTGCGAAGTCTTTTCACCATCCTTATATCGGCTTCCGCTTGGTCAAAAAGCACTTGATAGTCCAACAAACTAGATGAAACCGAAGAGTTGGAAGAACTAGAAACGGAATGGATGGGGGATTTGAAATGTCTCTAGGGGTGTAAAATGAGGGCACTAGAGTAGATATGGCAGCAATGGAAACTCGCGCAGAAATGGAAGCATGACTGGCTTCTCTTCACAAATCAAAAAGCACTTTCCAATCTTGATCATGAGCTCGGAGATGGAAAACAACAATGATCTTATTAATGGACTCTCTAGAAAGGAAAAGCTTTTGGATTCATCTTAGCTGCAAAAGAAAGAGAGCGGAAGTCAGACAAAAAGAATGATAATAAATAATCAAAAAAGAATAAAAGAGAACAGAAAGTGGAGGCGTGAACCAGAGCTCTGACGACTTATTGAAAATTACCCATTTCTTGGGAATCATCCACCGACCATCACCGCCCTAGTTCCCACCGACCAAGATAGTGTCCCGCTCCCATTCCTTTTCTTCTCTTGGAATCTGGGTATTTAGATTTCCTATTTTCTCATACGCACATAGGGTAAAGTAATAATTCTCATTCTGATGTTTGACTATATACCAATAAAGGAGCTCGTCTATCCCTAAACCTAAAATATATCTCATATTTAAAGCCTCCAAGCCAAGAAGGATACTGTAGGAGCTTAGGGTAAACTGTGAAGGGGTAAGGCCTACTCTATGAAAAAATTCAGAAAGAAAAGGAGAAAATGGGAGCCTAATACCTAAGGCTATGTGCATAGGGTTAAGGGTAATTTGGTAGGGTGATCTACAAGGAATTCATACGAACTCACTCTCTCATAAGGCACAGTAGGAAAATCCTCATAAAAACATATCATAAACTACCTAAACTCATCTAGAGTCCTAACTAGGGTGGCTGAAACTTTGAACTTGTCCATGATCTTACAAGGAAAAAGAAGAAGATGAAGAAGGAAACTTATAGGGTAGGGCGCGAGGAGATGGAGAAGAACAGTAACAAAGGATGCCTTATATAGGCGACATGATTCAATTAGGAAATGGTTTGTTTGGAGTGGGGCAATCAAGGACATCAATAATCAGTATGCAATGGATAGACGTGACTGTGCGACTAACAGTATAGGGGGATGGAATTGATGTTGAGGGAGATGAAGAGACGTGACTGTTGACAATAGAAGACATGACACCTGGCAGTGAAAAAAACTTTCTATTAATGAATATTTTTGATTCGCGGTCAGCAACAAATGCCAAGAACAAGAATCAGAAGTGGTGCTCATGGGAACGTTTCTTAAGTGGGAAGATGAAAGGGTGTTTTGAAAAAGTACGATTGACAAGAGGATGTGACTGACACATCACAGCCCGCACAAATGGAAATATGACATGTAGGAAAGATGAGCTGAAAAGTCTGACAAAATCAAAAATTGCACAGAGCGCAGCGTGATCCCGGATTGGGAGGGTGAAGCGACTTTGAAAACGGCTACCATAACTAATGTGCGTGAGTTAGCGTGAAAGACAAGGGACAATGATAAGTAATAATAACAAAGTATTTTAAGATTGCATATTAATTTCATTGTGTAATATTAAATGCAATAGAGGCAAATGAATAAGTGAAAATTGTCCATGGAGCCATGTAGACAAACATGACCAATTAGAAGTGAGGGGACGGATTGCCACCGTGGCCAAGCGGGAAAGCCCACCTGAACCGTTGATCCCTTCATGTCCCATCTGATGGTTCAGACTTGGTTAGTCGTTGATGCGGATAAACTAGGCTCAATCAGCTGCTAGGATAGATAAATTAAATATGATATTATAAGCTTAACTTTGGAGGAATATTCGGTTTATCCTTTATTTTTTAAGGGATTTAGTTGAAATCTGTAACTAACTAAGAGTATATAAATAAATGCTAATTGTAAATCAATAGGCAATGCAAGTCGAGCATTTATTCAAAAAAAAATTTAGAATTCTCTGTCTCATTTTTTATTGTTCAGTGAGTGTGAGGAATTTTTTTCCTTAACAAATAACGACTCATTTTTTTCTTCTCCGATGGTCTATATCATTAACATTTCTTCTACTCTTCACTTAGCCAGTGTGAATGTGACACAAAGAAAACAAAATTAGGTACAGAGTTGAAATCATCTGCTGTCATCCTTCTGGTTCATCATCTAGCAACTTCATTAAACTACTTAATTTACAAGATAAATAGTCAAATTATGATTATGCCCTCTGCAAACGATACGTTAAAGAAAAAAAGATGAGTACTTAGCAGCTATTATTGGGATAAGATAGATCCAAATCATATTTATTGTGAAAGCATTTCGCTTTCATGGTAGCTTGCAATTTCTGTAATGTTTAATAAAAAAGAAAAGACCCATGATGGAATTGGAGTCCTCCCAAATTGAAAAAGTTAAATGGCTTTTGGAATTCAGTATTTGTTCACAATCCTAAGGCCTATGCTTCACTTTATGCATCATTTTAGCTTTAGTTGTTTCATTTTTACCAAATAAATTAATCAATTGATTTATTATTAAAATTAATCAATTGATTTATTATTAAAATTAATTTATAAAATTAATTTTAATTAATTAGTTTTGAAAATTTATCGAATTAAATAAAAATAATTTTTAAAGACTGGATTGGACTTGAAATTGAATTCTAAATTCCTGCTAATTATTTGGGTCAAACAACCATTGCTCAGTCTAACACCTCAATAGATTTGGTGGGTCCACGTCAGCCTAAGCCCAACATAGTTTTGTGCACACTAGGGTTTCTAAAACCTTAAGATTTCCTAAACCCAAGAGTTCCCAAAACTCCATGATTTCCTAAACCCAATAGTTTTCAAAACCTTAAGGCTTCCGAAACCTAAAAGTTTTCAAAACCTCAAGACTTCCTAAACCCTATGGTTTCCTAAACCATAATTAGGAAGCTTACGGCGGCGAGCGGTGATGGCAAGCAGCAGCATGGGGCAGCAGGCGATGGCGACACGAATAATGACTTTTCTTGTGACAACAGATTTACATGGAATTTAAAGATATAACTTTTGCAAATATTAAATTACATCAAATCTTATGCCTCAATTTCGATGTACATCAATTCTGAAATTGAAAATAAACACCTAGAGCCAATCGATCGGGATCCATTCAAACATGTTTTCAATCTACCATACAAAAATATATGTCAATATCACAATATCCATCCATACATGCATTTAATCACTAAATATGTATAATCAAGAACCTAAGGCTTTGATACCAATTGTTGAATCGGGTTTTTAAAAATATGATAAAAAAATTAATATACCACGAACGGTTCCTGGGCGGAATATCAAAAAAATTTCAAAGCAAACATTTAGTCATATTAAATATTAAACCATACAACGTAATACATATTTATATAAACATATCGAGAAGAGATAGAAATAATTTTTACCTTTTCTTGTAACAGAGAATTTCTGAATTCGCGGGATCCAATTTATTATCTCGCGTTCCTCGTTCTTGAGGTTCGTAAAACTTCATTCGATCTTCACACCAACAACCACTCGTAGGATTCATAAGTATGACTCGCAAGGATATTGTTACGAATAGAGTGTGGGTTCTCTAAACAAATGAGAAAGAAAAAATATTTTTTCTTCTTCCTCACTATGATTTTGGTGGCAGCAAGAGACGGGGAGAGAGAAAACATTTTTCTTGCTCTGAATAATCACAATGTGATTAGGTTAAGCTTAGGTTAGGGTTGTAACCCTTTTGCAATCCCTTATATAATAATTATAGAATTTACACATATACCCGTATATTGTAAATTACCAAAATTCATCATCTCCTTGCATTGCTCTCTGCGACTTTTTACATCTCCCTTGGAGCCAATATTGCATCCAAATTCATCAATCTAAATTGACAAATTAAATTGATCTCGATCAATTAATTATTTTTTGATTTATTAATTATCTAAAAATTATAAAATAACAAATTAGTTAATTTGAAAATTTATTCTACTCTTCACTAATTTATTGATGACACCCATCATATATGGATTCAGGAAGTGTATATTGATCTAAAACACATTTTTGGTCCAATTGATATTGTTTCTCATTCTTGTCCTTATGAGCTATTCCTAAGACCGAATGGACTCACGTGAATAAAGTTGTGAGATTCAAATACCCAACTAATTTATCTTCATCAATTCATGACCTATTAAATCCTGACATTATACGACTCCACTATAGATATGATGTCGAATCAACTCTTGATTCATGCGCGCTACATTTTCTTTTGGTGAAAATAAACATCTTTATTTCATGGTCCACGAAATATTTTATGATGTTATCCTTCGTGAATATCAGTAACAATAGTTGGATATAAAATTACCATATTACTCATCTAGTTATTATTTTCTTAACTCCTTTACTGACTATGAATAAGAAAGACATATCAGTGAAGTGTCTCGTACAGTTCACAATATCTTATTCAATGACTCGTGTCATTGAGTACCAGACCCGATTTATTTATTCATACACACATCAATAAAGCATAAAATGATATTGTTATTATTGCAATCTTACCATGAATTTCATATCTATGAATCACGCAACTCCAACATAGTTGAATCACGATCCCAACAGCCGAGGTATTGTCCGGCAATACGAAGTCACTCATTTGGCTATCAAATATCGTAAGTAATTAAGTCAAGTTTCATATTCACCTCAAGATGAAGGTACTCATGAAAATACCCTTAAGGTGTAACAATTAGATTTAGAGTTAAATAAATGACTTTGCTCTAAACTAATTTATTACTGGTATATTCAACATTTTTCATAACATGTTCAGGTCAATCATTATAGTCTTCACTCCCATGCCCCAAGACCGGCATCCTTTGATTCAGTCCAACAGTCATAATTGGACTCGATTGCCTTGTCGATCCTAAGACTGTGAATAACATTATGAACTATTTCAGAAGAGTTTTTTCTAGAAGTCTTCTCTATCTTTACTCTTCTTATGTTGACAATAGTTACAGAATTTAAGTAAATTAAAAACACACTTTGATTAAAGGAAAACTTTCATTTATTCATAAAATTCAGTAATATATAAATGTAAGAGAAATAAGTAAATACTTATAAATAGTTATTATACTCTACTTTGTGGACATAATTCCAACATATCTCTATTGGATCGGATTTTAAAAATTTGAGAAAAAATCAATAAACCACTAACTGTTAGTGGGTGAAAAATAAAAAAAATTCACATCAACGGATTTAAAACTATACAAACGATTATGCATATTAAGTTAAACGTATTCAGTAGAGGTTAAACAATTTTATACCTTTCTTGTATCGGAGAAATTTTGATTTGGTGGAATATTATTAGTCTTCTCGCGTTCTTTGTTCTTTGTAGAACTCGAATCAATCTTCACACCAACAACCACTCATAGGATTCAGAAGTATATCTCAATTAGATGTTGACCAGAAATTGACAATGGGCTCTCAAAACAATTGGAGAAGAGAAATCAAATTTTTCCTTCTCCTCTATAGATTTCAGTGACTAGTAGAGGAGGGAGAGAAACTCTTTCCTACTATGTGTAATCACACACTGTGTTAGAGTTAGGAATACAACCCTATTGATATCCCTTATATAATAATTACAGAATTTGTACATATACCTATATATGTTAAATTACCGAAAATCCACCCCCTAATCTTTATTATTGCCGAAAATTACATATCTCCCTAGAGTCAATGTTGTGTCCAAATTCATCAATCTAAATTGATAAATTAAATTGATCTCCATCAATTAATTAATAATTAATTTTTTTATTTACTAATTACCCAATAATTAGAAAATAACCATTTAACTAATTTGAACATAAATTACTTAGTTGTCACTAATAAAGTGACAACATCCTTCACATATGGGTTCGGGAAATATACTTTGATCCAAAACACGTTTTTGTTCCAAGTGGTGTTGTTTTTCATTCTTGTCCTTATGAGCTACTCCTGAGATCGAATGGACTCACATGAAAAAGTTATAGGACCCAAATACTCGGCGAATTTATCTCCATAAATTTCTGACATATTTAAAATTCTAATATCGTACGCTATATATAAGTCCGATACCGAATCAACTCTCGATTCATGCGAGCTATATTTTCTGTTGGTGCAAATAAACACTTTTATTTCACGGTCCATAGAATATTTTAACACATTACCCTTCGTGAATATCAATAACAAGAGTGGTAGAAACAATTTTATACCTTTCTTATATCGGAGAAATTTCAATTTGGTGGAACTCGAATCAATCTTCGCACCAACAACCACTCGTAAGATTAAGAAGTATATCTCAATTGGATGTTGATCATGAATTGAGAATGGGCTCTCAATACAACTGAAGAAGAGAAATCAAATTTTTCCTTCTCCTCTATAGATTTCGGCGGCAAGCAGAGGAGGGAGAGAAACTTTTTTCTACTATGTGTAATCACACACTGCGTTAGAGTTAGGAATGTAACCCTATTAATATCCCTTATATAATAATTACAGAATTTACACATATACCCATATATGTTAAATTACTAGAAATTCACCCCTTAATCTTTATTATTGTCGAAAATTGCATATCTCCCTATAGTCAATGCTATGTCCAAATTCATCAATCCAAATTGATAAATTAAATTGATCTCCATCAATTAATTAATTAATTAATTTTATTTACTAACTATCCAATAATTAAAAAATAACCAATCAACTAATTTGAACATTAATTACTTAGTTGTCACTAATTAAGTGACAACACCCATCACATATGGGTTCGGGAAATATACATTGATCCATTATGTTGTTTTTCATTCATGTCCTTATGAGCTACTTTTGAGACCAAATAACCCCTCATGAAAATGTTATAGGACCCAAATACTCAGTGAATTTATCTCCATAAATTTCTGACCTGTTTAAAATATCTTAAGGTATAACAATTAGATTTAAAGCTAGATAAACGGCTTTACTCCATACTAATTTGTTATTGGTCTATTCAACATGTTCCATAACAGGTCTATGTCAACCGTGAGAGTCTCCCTTCCCATATTTCAAGGTCAGCATCTTTTGATTCAACCTAACAGTCATAATCAGACTTGATTGTCCAGTTGGTCCTAAGACTGTGAATAACGTTCTGAATTATTTTAGAAGGATTTATCTGGAAGATTCCCCTGCCTTTACTTTTCTTACACTCACAATAATTCCAGGACTTGAGTAAATTATAAACACATTTTAATTAATAGAAATTTTTTCATCCATTCATTAAATTCAGTGATACATAATGTCTGAGAAATAACTAAATACTTATAAATAATTATTACACCCTACTTTATAGACATAATTTCAACAATCTCCCACTTCGATTAAAGTAGGCATGTACAATCTCGTATCCCCATGCCTTCTAGATGACCATCAAAGAATTTACTGCTTAAAGTCTTCATGAGTTGATCTTCCAGGTTACTGACTATCGATATGTGTGTTACTGCAACATCTCCACGCTGAACAGTCTCTCTAATTAGGTGATACTTACACTCTATGTACTTGGATCTTTTGTGGCTCGTTGTTTCCTTCGCGTTTGTTACAGCCCCACTGTTATCGCAATAAAGTGTCATGGGCTTGTCAGTTTCTGGAACAATTTCCAAAGTCTTTAAGAACTTTATAAGCCATACATCCTCCTTAACCGCGTAGTAAATGTCTGGCATAGTGCAAAGCATCATATACATGAGACTTCCAACGCTGAAAGTATAGGGAATCTTTCTCATGTCTTACTC
Organism: Datisca glomerata; assembly: GCA_003255025.1. Classification (NCBI taxonomy): domain Eukaryota; kingdom Viridiplantae; phylum Streptophyta; class Magnoliopsida; order Cucurbitales; family Datiscaceae; genus Datisca; species Datisca glomerata. Next base: position 532,576 of record QANY01003393.1, read on the forward strand.
TTCTTGAGGAGTCTTCAGAGACTGTTCATTGGAGATGCTGACTACATGCCTGAATGGAAGATATCCCTTCTTAGAATCTTACATACTGAAGCGGTCCAGTACCGATTTCATGTTCTTCCAATCCTGAAATATCTAAATACCTAGGACAAATGCAGTTTCGCCAAGATCTTTCATATCAAATTGTTTTGCAAGCCAAATCTTAACATCAGATAATTTTCTTACATCATTTCCCATGAGTAGAATATCATCTACGTACAAGATTAGAAAAAAATATGTTCCCTTCATGTATCAGCTTATAAACACAGGGTTTGTCCCCTAACTATTCAAAACTAAAGTTTCTTGACAGTTTCATCGAATCTAATATTTCACGATCGTGACGCTTGCTTAAGTCCATTAATTGACTTCAACAGTTCGCAAACATTGCCCTCTTGGACTTTCTCCATGAACCCATCTGGTTGAGCCATATAAATGTGCTCTTCAAGATTGTCATTCATAAAATCAGCCTTGACGTCCATATGCCAGATTTCATAATCGAGGGTAGCAGCATTGGACAGGAGGATCCAGATGGATTTAAGCATGGCTATCGACAAGAAGGTATCCTCATAGTCTATACATTCCTTTTGGATGTAGCCCTTGGCTACTAGCCTAGCTTTGAACATCTCCACATTTCTATCCGGACTTCTCTTTTTCTTATAGGTCCATTTACACCCTACAGGTTTTACCCATTGAGGAGGATTTACAAATTTTCAGACTTCATTCAAGTACACCGAATGTATCTTAATGTTCATGACTTCTTGCCATAAGTTTACTTCAAGACCAGCCATTGCCTGTGAGTAGGAGACAGGTTCATCACGATCCTTATCTGATATTATTGTTAAGGCATCTCCATAAGACATGTACTCATCAGGTTGTCTTACAACCCTCCCACTACGTCGAGGCTCCATAAGCTCTGGCCCCAGCTGTGGTTCTTCCATTATTGAATCAGTAATAGTTCGTGATTAGAGAGTCGGTGTCCTCCCACTCAATAATTCCTCTAACACAAGAGTGTTTCTCAGCTTCACACTTATATAGTATTCTTCAAGAAAATGTGCATTCGTATTTACGAATGTTTTCCTGTCAGTCGGACTATAAGAGACATGCCCCTTCATTCATTGGAACATGTTTTAGTTAAAACATGTTATTTATCAAACGTGTAGTAGTAATTAAGCAATCATTTCTAAAAATACTAATATCTTTATCAATGAAATTCAAACTGAATTCTCGCTCAATTAGACTAGTTACTGAAATAAGGTTCTTCCAAAAAATGGGATATAATAAACATCACGTGAAACCATAAAATTGTTATCAAACGATAATTTAATAGTTCCAATAGATACAGCTGATACTAGTGCTCCATTTCCCTTATGGAAGCTGAACTCACCCTCGTCCAACCTTCTAACTTCCATGAACCCCTGCAGGGAACAACAGATATGGTTAGTGGCTGTAGAGTCTACAATCCATGAAAAAGTAAAGTCATTCACGTAACAGGTCTCAGTAACAAGTACTATACATTTAGATCACAACTCCTTCAGATAATCTGGGCAGTTGCGTTTCCAATGGCCAGTGGCTCCATAATGATGATACTTGTCTGTCGACTTGCCACTTTTACAGTGCCCTACCTTTCGAAGATTTTGAGTTCTACTTCTTAACCATCTTCGGACCTCTCATGTGTTTCTTTGGTGCCAGAGGTGGAAGGCTTACTTTTAGTAAAGTTTGCCTCTTTAGAATTCCTCTTGCCCTTCAGAAACAGGATCTCAAGAGCTTGCAGTTCCTTCATCGGCTCATGAAGTGAGTACCTTAACTTATTCATCAAATAATTAAGTTTAAAAAGTTCTCAAAAGTGTCAGGCAGAGTATCAAAGATCATATCAACTTATGTCTCGTCATCTACCTCAGCACCCATGATCTTCATCTCTTTCAGATAATTAATTATCAGCATCTTATGTCCTCTTACAAGAGTTCAAGGTTTCATCCTACAGTTCATAAAGTTTTGCACAACAGCTTGTCTGGCTTGAAGACCCTTATCTCCAAACATTTTGGTGATGTTCAACATCATATCAACGGTAATTTTCATGTTCTGATGTTTTTGTTGCAACACATTGCTAACAGAGCCAAGATGTAACACCTGGCGATCTTATCAGAACACAACCAAGAAGCATAAATATTATTTTTCTCTTGAGTTGATTCAACAATAGGCTCAAGGGGACAATGGGTAGTGAGCACAAACTTATGCTTTTCTACTGTCAACACAATATCAAGATTACATTTTTCATCCACGTAATTTTTACAAATGAGTTTGCTCGCGTTTAAGATAGTTGAGACTGAAGATAGTGACATGATTATTGAAAAGAATAAATAAAGCGGTGTAAATAAATACTCAATCATTTAGGAAAGTATGATGCATGATGCAAATACTTAAATATTTAAAAATCCAATACAAATATTTCTTCCATGATGTTACGATCAGCATCGATAACTTGTATCATCTAAGGACAACGTCCAAGCTACCTCTTATCGCATCAAGACTCCTCTTGTTTGGTTAACGCTTCTTAAGATGTCACTACATCTAGCTTAACCAATCACCAATGGTTTTGGTCACTTTAGCCCCATTGACTAGCCCCTATGACATATTCTAATGTGCTTTAGTCTAATTGTTTAACCAACGCATCGACTTTAATGGTTGTCATGAACTAACAGTCCGTCTAGGAATGGTTCTTCCTCATCACTTCTTTTACAAGGTTTAGCTTCTTAAGCAACTCGATGACTCAAAAAATACGATTCCCAAGTTTCTCTCACTGAAGAGAGGACCACTAGGGCAGCTCTAAACCATTACTCGTGCCACGATAAATTTTGGGTTGGGGACCTTGGGAATGTTTCAAAGTAAACGACTCAACCACTTAGTTTTTGAAAAATGGATTTTTCTTTGTTTTTTTCAAAATTATAACTCTTTATTAATTTGGACAAAACAAGTTTCGAAAGTGAAACATTTATAAAATTTAATCCTAATTTAAAATTTGTAACTTTTATAAAACTCGCATTGTATTTAAATTATAATCCATTATAAATTAACTACAATGATTCATGTACATGCTATATGGCCTTTTGATATCGCCATATCCTTATTTTTATATGGCATGTTATATGATGATAAGAGACTAATAAGAAATCATCCATTCAAAATTAACCTCCATATTGGCTCATTTCTAATTACAACCCAAATGTAGATACCATATTTTATCTAGTCTAATACTTTAAATATAAACATTTTGTTTTTAGATCATTTACTAGTCTAAGACTATATGTGATTTTTGAAAAAAAAAATTATAAAATAGATAAATAGAATAGGGACTAAAAATTTGAGGAAAAAGTTTGAGGACTAAAAAAATAGAATGGGGAACATAAGGACTAAAAGCAAAAAGTTAAATCCTAATTTACTTATAAATAAGAATGGGGTCTTCACTTGAGTAGGTTATTTTAGAGAGAGAAATAGGCTTTTGGAGGGAGAAAGATGAGAGACTTTTGAGAGAAGGAGAGTGATCTTTTTAGAGAGAGTGTGTGAGAAATAAGAGAGTTTCTTAGAGAGAGAGATGGGTAGGAAGAGAGTTGACATTTCTATTCATCTTCTCTCATTCATTTTTCTTAATGTAGTTTAAATTTTTTACACTTTGTCTAAGAATATACATTTTTCATTGGTATTCATCATTTCTCCTTCATATTCATGTAGTTTATATTTCTTTGTTTCTTTTTTTCATATATAAGTGTTTGTTCATTCTTCTTCATCTTTTAATCTTAATCTTGAGTTTATTTTAATGCATTTTTAATTTTGTTTACAAATTTGATATCGAGATATCTTTTGTCATCAACTCAATCAATGAGTATAAGGATGAAGCCTTTTGAGGGGTGTAAAAACAAACTTAATGTGAATCAACCCTTTAATGGGTTAAAAGTATACATTATATGCCAAAATCTCTTATGATAATTTCTCATACATAAAAATGTATAAAATAGAGAGTTAACATCTATATAAAGTTATGTAAATATTTAAGCTTTGAAATTTTTTTAATGTTCTCACAAGTCTTTTCATTTTTTAGATCTTGTTGTTATTTTATTGGTACTTGTTTGAACTAGTTATCATCAAGGATCATTCCTTTACTATTTGATTAGTGATGATGGAAGAAAGAAAATATTGGTAATTATTAAACTAAGTAGTCCAAAATTAATAGGGTGTATTTACATAAAAATATTTTATTTTTATTTTAACATTTTATTCATTATTTTTTGTGATACTTGTTTGAACTAGTAATCATCAATGATTATTTCTTTGCTATTTGATTAGCATTGAGAAAAGAAAGGAAATAATGATAATTAGTGAACTAAGTATTCCATAAAAGAAAAGGGTTGTTTGTATACCCCAAAAAAAGTATTTTTATTCATAATTTTTTTTACGAAATTCTCTTTTTAACTAGTTACCACCGTTTGTAATTTTTTTACTATTTGAAATGCAATTATTGAAAGAAATGAGATAATGATAATTAGTAGCCTATGGTCAAAATTGATATGATATATTTATGCCTAATAATGATTTAATAAAAAGAACACTATAGAGGGTTGCGCCAGGCAACCCCCTCCCTGTAGGGAGACAAAGCCGCATGTTGGAAGCTAGAGTTCAGATATTAATTAAAGTCGATTGGCTAAACTTCAAGAAAGATGATGACAAATAATAACTAGCCCCAACTCTTTAGCAGAGCATGGGAATGCCATGGTAGATTTCGTGCAACGTATCTCTTCATGTGATAATGAAACAACTTGATGCGATGAATGTTTTAATAGTTGTAATATGTCGATGTTTTCACATATCATTGTTTTACTGACTATAGGTTCAATAATTGAGGTATCACCGAATTGTCAGTTGCTTCTTAGAGACCTTCAAGAGTGACAAGCTAATGTCAAATTCCTCAAAGCTCTATCCAATATCTGAGAAACTATTGTCATGCATCTTCTTATCGTGTTTCATCTATTTTTAGTCGTCTCCTACTTTCAATTCTACCTTTTTACCTATTTGCGTTTCTGCTCATTTCAAAGTTAATGAATGCATTTCTAGTTCTTCATTCATTAATGTCATACTCTTGCATCTCTCTCATTTCTTTCTCATCACCCAACAAACCAACTCAGATTAGGAATAATGATTTTGAGAATAAATGCATAAGCAGTATCAAATATAGCTCTGACGATCATATTTTCAGTGAATAGACAAATAAAAGTGAAAATAGTCTTCTTTCTTGTGAATAAAGACATTGCAAAAAGGCATTATCCTTATTTTAGGTCATATTCTTGTTGAATTTACTTCTGATTGAAAATGATGGAGAGGTATTCTTTCTGCAGTCCCAAACACGTTTCTCCATTACAAGCTTAATTGAGCCTAAAAAGAATCTGCATTTCATGACACCGAGGCAATGATCACTCCCTACACTGGGGCAATTATTATTTTTGTCAATATATATGTCTCAAAAGGTGAAAATTTTCTCAAACTGGTGCAAAATAAAAAGACATAGGCAAAAAAATCATAAAAAATATAGCAAATGCAAAAAAAAGGCCAAAACCAAGTGAGCCTTGTGATTTCTTTTAGATTGTACTCTTGCTTTAAGGGAAAATTGTTCAACAAAAATTCTAAATGTATTTTCCCATACGGGGTAATTTGTTGCAAAATTTTTCATGTACAACTATCCAATTTTGGTTTCTCATGAAAAAATGTCAAAACCTACACTAAGGCAGCCTTTCTTTGGTAAAATTTTCAACAGATCATTGGTTTAGACATATTCTTTTCAGATGAGTTTTAATCCTTTGATATCCCTTTCTTTTGGTAGCCTAAAAATCCTAGGCTACATTACAACCCAAATGAAAGTCCTCTCTAGACCAATAAGATCTATCTACAATAAGAGTATGGCTTTAAATAAGTTAATACCTCAATATATATCTGTCATGAGCAAGACATCACCTCTCAAAAGAAGAAAAATGAAAAAAGAAGAAGAAAAAAAGGAAAAGGGAAAGAGGGAAAGGATGATCACTATGAATGAGAAAAGGCAGTATGTGAAATGCTTTAATTCTCAAAAGAGTCATTCCAAAATTGGGAAAATCTTATTCCACAATTTATTTTTTCATAACCTCTTTAAATCTTTGTTTATCAACTTTTTTGTTAATAAAAGCATTTATTCACAATATTCACCCTATCATTCTTACTTTCTCTATTTTTCCTCCAATATCTAGAGCATATGGATGACATTGCAAATTACTATTGAAATTACTTAAGAGACCATGACTTTTGGCACAAAAAGGAGTTTGGGGCCATGGTGAAAACCTGAAAAGGCACCATGGAAAAAAAGAGCTCCATGTCATGGTGAAAACTTGAAAGGGCATCATTGGTCAAAGAAAATAGGAAAGACAAATATCAACATGTACATATATAAGAGGTTTTAAAGTTATCTGAAAAGACTTCATGAACAAGAAGGGGAATGTAGCTACAAAACAATATGATATGTACAAGTGAAGAGAATCAGATGAACAAATGGGAAATCATTTATTTTTCTACCATTGGCAAAAAGCTGAATACTGGGGCATGATCGAGTACAAAAAGCACATTGTTTTCTCTATTATATGCTCAATATCTCATGTCAATCTATGATCCTAGTCCAAACGACTGTTCAAGTGGATGATGGAGGTGACTACAATGACCCATTTAAAAAAGCATCATGAGATTTTCTTGAATGCTCACAGTCATGGATATTGTTCACACTATCATGATCATCCCACTTCTAATATAAGTCAAAAATTTCATAAACATGCATCACACTAGTTGTTTTAGTTTCAAACCATCAAGAGCATATATTTAAAATCAAAGGCAACGTTAGTCAACTTTCAAAATCTTCAAATAAATTTTTTATAAATGTTCACAATCATGCGTAGCATGCATTCAAAATCATTATCTTGCAATGCATAGACATGCATCAAATTAGTTGTTTTGAAAGAATTCAAGTGCATGAATCATTTAATGATATTCTTTCAAAATCCACGCATGAATTTCCACATTTAAAGCTTGCATTAATCTAGATTTTATTGTTATATGAGACTTGCATAAGTCAACTTCAACATCTATTAATCTAGTTAAATCAAACTTGAATTGAGTCGAGGTCGAAGCCTGTTCCAGGTCTGTTTCCCTTTCAAATATCTTTGGTTAAATCGAACCTGACTTTGTCGCGCTCGAAACCTGGTGTCAAAGTTCCATTTCAAAATATCTGGTTAAATCGAACCTAAATTAAGTTGAAGATAAAACCTGTTCCAGGTTCGTTTCCCTTTCAGATATCTTTGGTTAAATAAACCTGACTTTATCACGGTCGAAGCCTGGTGTTAGTGCCCAGCCCATTTCAAAATATTCAGTTAAATCAAACCCGAAATGAGTCAAGGTCGAAGCCTGTTCCAGGTCCGTTTCCCTTTCAAATATCTTTGGTTAAATCGAACCCGATTTTGTCACGATCGAAGCTCGGTGTCAGCGCCCGGTCCATTTTAAAATATCCGGTTAAATCAAACCTGAATTGAGTCAAGGTCAAAGCTTGTTCCAGGTTCATTTCCCTTTCAAATATCTTTGGTTAAATCGAACCCAACTTTATCGTGGTAAAAGCCTAGTGTCATCGCCTGGTCCATTTCAAAATATCCAGTTAAATCGAACCCGAATTGAGTCGAGGTCAAAGCCTATTCTAGGTCTGTTTCCCTTTCAAATATCTTTGGTTAAATTGTACCCGATTTTGTCGTGGTCGAAGCCCGGTGTCGGCGCCTGGTCCATTTCAAAATATCTTGTTAAATCAAACCTGAATCGAGTCGAGGTCGAAGCATGTTCCTGGTTCAGTTTTCTTTCAAATATCTTCAGTTAAATTGAACCCGACTTTGTTGTGGTCGAAGCTCGATGTTAGCACCTGCTCTATTTTATTTAATCTGGTTAAATCAAACCCACATCGAGTCGAGGTCGAAGCCTGTATTTATCCAGGTCCATTTCACATTATATCATTTCATAGAACCTGAATCAGTCAAGATTTTTATTCCTCTTATCTGTATAGTGTTTTCTCATGCTAATCAAAGTACGTATCTCACATGTGTGCACATTCTAAGTTTAGAAGCGTAAACAAATGGGACAGCTGTAGAAACCATATTTTATTTGGTCCAATACTTTAAATATATACATTTTGTTTATTAACTCATTTACTAGTCTAAGACTATGTGTGATTTTTGAAAAAAAAATAATTTCTAAAATAGATAAATAGACTAAGGACTAAAAATATCAGGGAAAAGTTCAAGGACTAATAAAATAAAAAGGGGAGCATAAAGACTAAAAGTAAAAAGGTAAATCCTAATTTTGCTTATAAATAAGAATGTGGTCTTCACTTGAGTAGGAGGCTTTTGGAGAAAGAGAGGTGATTTAAGAGAGATAAATAGACTTTTGGAGGGAGAAAGATGAGAAACTTTTGAGAGAATGAGAGTGATCTTTTTAGAGGGAGTGTGTGAGATATAAGAGAGTTTCTTAGAGAGAATGGGGGGAGGAAGAGAGTTTATATTTTTATTCATCTTCTCTCATTCTTTTTTCTTAATGTAGTTTAAATTTATTGCACATTATCTAACAATATATATTGTTCATTGTTTTTCATCATTTCTCCTTCATATTCATGTAGTTTATATTTCTTTGTTTCCTTTTTCATTTATAAATGTTTGTTACTCATTCTTCATCTTTTACTCGTAATCTTGAGTTTATTTTTATGCGTTGTTAATTTTCTTTCAAATTTGATAACGAGATATAATTGCCATCAACTCAATCAATGGGTATGGGGATGAAGCCTCTTGAGGGGTATAAAAATTAACTCAATGTGAATCAACCCTTTAATGGGTTGAAAGTGTACATTGTATGTCAAAATCTCCTATGATAATTTCTCATACATAAAAATGCATAAAATAGAGAGTTAACATCTATATAAAGATTATTCAAATATTTAAGCTTTAAAATTTTTTTAATGTTCTCACAAGTTTTTTTAGTTTTTAGATCTTGTTGTTGTTTTATTGACATTTGTTTGAATTAGATATCATCAACGATCATTCCTTTGCTATTTGATTAGCAATTATGGAAGAAAAGAAATAATGGTAATTAGTAAACTAAGTAGTTTAAAATTAAAAGAGTATATTTATATCCAAAAACAAATTTTTTGATTTTTCTTTTAACATTTTCATCATTTTTTGTGATACTTGTTTGAACTAGTTATCATCAATGATCATTCATTTACTATTTGATTAGCAATGATGAAAAAATAATGATAATTATCAAACTAAGTATTCTAAAATAGAAAATGATTATATTTATATCCCAAAAATAAATATTTTTATTCATCATTTTTTATAAAATTTTCGATTTAACTAATCATCCACCGTAATTTTTTTACTATTTAAAATATAATTATTAAAATAAATAAAATAATAATAATTAATAGATTATCAAGTCAACCCCCGTAAGGAGACAAAGCCGCATGTCTCCTAATGTCACCAGCTCCAACATTGAGCTGGTGACACCAACTTTTAATTTTTTAATTTGTTAAATTTTCCTTTTTTTCTTTTCTTATTATTTCCTTCTTCTACTAATATTTTATAACATTTATATGTTTTTGCTATGCCTTCCTTTTATCCTGAATAGTTTTGTATTATTCACTTTTTACATATTTCATTTTTTCTTCTATCAAATTTGTCAATTTTGTGCTTTCCTTCCTATTTATTCTTTTCTTTATAGTCATAACTTTATTTTTATTTACTTGTTACTTATTTAGGTTTTCATTTTATGTTGTTATAATTCACTTTGATAATATGTATTCTTGATTCGTTCACTTATAATTAGATTATACGTATATGTTACAATCATTTTTGATATTTCATTACCTAGTTTTTATTAAAAATTCTGATGAAGGACTTTAGAATTTTTAGGATACTAAATTTCTCGAATTATTGAGGCGATGAGTTATTTTTGGTACACCAAGAATGATTCTAATAATGCTTTGATTTATAAAAATAAGTTTTTTCAATGGTCTTTGTACACCCATTAAAGATCATTTATTTTATTGATTTTTATGATCCAAAATGTATCAAATGGGATATTCAAAATAAATTTCTCCAACCTTGTTTTTTAAAAATATAACTTGGATAGCATTTGATTGAATTTGGTAACCATTTTAACAATGTGTGTTGTGGGGTACTAATATCTTTCCCCACACACAAATGAATCCCGAGCCAACTTTAAATTTTCGTAGACTAAATTTTTGTTTTAACATTGGGTGACCAATCACACCTTAAAATGATTAGTGGAGACTTTGAATTTTATTTTTTCAAAATGATTTTTTCAATCGTCACTGCACATCGCATGCACGTTACTTTAAACACTAGTCTTCATTTGTGTGTGGGGTTTAGGGTCACTGTCCTTTAGGAAATTCTACAAATTTTATAACTCTTTACAACAGTGCAGTCCCATTTTCAAAACTTAAATTTTTGATCAAAAGCCTTTAATTAAATAAAATTATTTTCCTAATTAAATAATCCCTTTAAAATACTTTTAAGATTTAAAATTTAAAAGATAAAAAGATAAATTGATAATTATCTTTTGAATTCAAAATCTAAAAAATAATATAGATAATTATCTTTTGATTCAAAATCTAAATATTTTATCTTTTGAATTCAAAGGATAAAAAGACAAAACAAGGATAATTACATTTTGAATTTTAATTATCTTTTATCCGTTTAAAAATCAAAACTTAAAATTTGAAATTTAAAAGATAAAAGATGAGATTAGAGTTTTGTGAAAACATCACAGAGATTCTTAAACCCTAATTGTAATCGCCTAGGGTTTCATAAACCATAGTCATCACGCAAGGGACGACATCGAACATCAGGAGGCGGTGGGGCACCGCGGCAGTTGGCAGCGACCGGCGACGAACGACTATAGTGATGATATTTCGAGGCAGTGACGGATTACATGGAATTTAAAAAAATATAACTCCTGCAAGAAAATAACTTACATAAAATCTTGTGCCTCACTTTTGGCATACATCAATTCTAAAATTGAAAAATAAAACGCCTAGAGTCAATAGATTGGGATTCATTCATAAAACACATTCAAAACCATTTTGAGTCTGCCATACAAATATATGTCAATATCACAACATCCAACGATACATATGTTTAATCATAGAATATGCATAATCAAGAAACCAATGCTTTGATAACAATTGTTGGATCGGATTTCAAAAATTTGAGGAAAAATCAATGAATCACTAACGGTTCGTGGGCAAAAAACTAAAACAAAATTCACATCAACTAATTTAATCATATTAAATATTAAAATCATACAAAAGATTATGCATATTAAGTTAAACGTATTTAATAGAGGTAGAAATAATTTAATACATTTCTTGTATCGGAAAAATTCTGATTTGTGAAATCTTATTAGTCTTCTTGCGTTATTCGTTATTCGTAGAACTTGAATCAGTTTTCACATCAACAACCACTTGTAGGATTTAGAAGTATATCTCAATCGGATGTTGATCAGAAATTGAGTGTGGGCTCTCAAAATAATTGGAGAAGAAAAATTAAAATTTTCCTTCTTCTCTATAGATTTTGGCGGCAAGCAGGGGAGGGAAAGAAACTCTTTTCTGCTATGTGTAATCACACACTATGTTAGAGTTAGAGATGCAACCCTATTGTCATCCCTTATATAATAATTATAAAATTTACACGCATACCCCTATATGTTAAATTACTCAAAATTCACTCTCTAATATTTACTATTCACCCCCTTATTCTTTACTATTATCGAAAATTGCATACCTCTCTAGAGTAATGTTGTGTCCAAATTCATCAATATAAATTGATAAATTATATTGATCTCCATCAATTAATTAATTTTTTTTATTTACTAATTATCAATAATTACAAAGTGACCAATTAATTATTTTGATTTTTAATTACTTAGTTATCACTAATTAAGTGACAACACCCATCACATATAGTTTCAAAAAATATACTTTGGTATAAAACACTACATTTTCTGTTGGTGAAAATAAAAACTTTTATTTCACAACACATAAAATATTTTAACATATTACCCTTCGTGAATATCAGTAACAAGAGCGGAATATAAAATTACTATTTTACCCATATTGTTATTATTTTCTTAACTCTTTTATTGACTGTGAATAAGAAAGACATAATAGTGAATTGTCTTGTACAATTCTCCATATCTTATTCAATTATTCATTTCATCGAGTACCTGATCAGGTTAATTTATTCAGACAGACATCAATAAAGCATAAGGTGATATTGTTGCATATTGTAATCTAACCACGAATTTTCATATCTGTGAATCACGCAACTCCAACATAATTGAGTCATGATCCCAACAATCGAGGTATTATCCGACAATTCGAACTCACTCATTTGACGTATCAAAGATCGTAACTAACCAGGTCAAGTTTCGTATTCACCGCAGGATTAATGTAATTATGAAAATAACTTTAAGATATAACAATTAGATTTAGAGTTAGATAAATTGTTTTACTCCACACTAATTTGTTACTGATCTGTTTAACATGTTTCATAACATGTCTACGTCGACCGTTAGAGTCTTCACTCTCATGCCCCGAGACTAGTATCATTTGGTTCAACCTAACTGTCATAATCAGACTCGATTACTCAGTTAATTCTAAGACTGCGAATAACGTTCTCAACTATTTCAGAAGCGTTTGTCTTGAAGACCTCTCAGTTTTTACTCTTCTTATGTTGATAATAGTTCTAAGACTTGAGCAAATTATAAACACATTTGAATTAATAGAAAAACTTCCATTCATTCATTAATTCAATAATACAAAATGTATGAGAAATAACTAAATACTCGTAAAGAATTATTACACTCTACTTTATGGACATAATTCTAACAATCTCTACCCAACCAACTTCTCAGTGTGCTCGACTTCTGGTCAAACCGTGACTCATGCACTTCCTCTGAATGTAAATTTTGAACTATCATATCATAGTGGGTTTTAGTCATCCTTCCAATCAAGATCATATCAAGGTAGGGGATTGTCGATTCTTAATGCACAAATATATATTCGCTTGATTTTGATCTCGCTCCAAGAGTACTTGACAAGGAAAGTGATCAAAAGTTGAGGTGTTACTTTCGACCATCCTCTAACAATCGAGTTAGTCTTTGATTTATATACATATATATATATATATCCATTCACTATTTTTTTAGAATTTCTTTTCTCCATTAGAACCTCCCTTATAGTTATTTCTCTAACATGACACGAATTTCAAAAAGTTGTCGGTAGATCTGATATTCACCATTTTACAAGGAAGAGATAACTCTTGATCAACCACTTTGGTCAATCTTATAAAATCAGATCTCAATATTTATTTAAGAATTTTTCATAGCTATCCCTCTTGTTCTATATTTGAAAATTTTCTCCATAAAAAATAATTCTCATTAAGATGAAACTCTCTTTAACTAAATATTGACATGTAGGAAAAGGTTGAGTTCCACCAAAGTTTCAAATTGTGGTCCCACTCGTTGTCCTAATATGACACCGTATGACAAAATTTAGATGTAACGAAAGTTACATAATGGAAAACATAGATGTTGCGGCTTGATTCTTTTTTCCGAGCAATTAGGTTTTCACAAGTCATTGGCTAGAAATGGGCATTGCAGTGCATCGTGATAACGGCCGTGCTGCATGTGAATTGTCCTGGCTCTATACTAGTGATAACGGCCGTGACACATGTGAATTGTCCTAGCTCTGAACTAGTGGACCATAACTATTGAAGAAAGAGAAGCAGAAGTTACAGCCTCGGAAGGAAATCTTCATCATAGGCAAAAGAGGGAAGCAGAACAGAGACTTTCACCAAACACAGTGGGTGTCTAACCATTTCTGGTAAAAAACGATCACAGGCATCAGTAGGCATCCGTTGGAGATCATAGACAACCGTTAGAGATTATATGTATATATACATCACTTACTCATTGTAAAGCATCAATATTTTTCAATAAGAAATCAGAACCAGAGGTTCATCATCTTTCTTTAAAGATCAGAACCCTAAAGGTTCATCATTTCTACATGCTATCAGAGCAGTGATTCTGAGAACCAACACATACAACAGTATGGCAGAACCATCAACCTCCAGCCAGCTTCACCACCACGACACCAATCCCAGACTGACCTCCATCCTGCTCACTGGCCACAACTACATACCGTGGGCCAGGGCGGCTCGGGTGAGCCTGAAAGGAAGAGGCAGACTGGGTTTCGTGGATGGCAGTAAGCCAAGACCAGACCGAAACTCAGAGGAATGGGACATCATGGACAGCCAGGTAATGACCTGGATAACTAATTCAATAGACCCAAAACTCAGTGAAATCTTTTGTTTTTGTGAAACAGGACAGGAACTCTGGGAAGAAATCCGGAGCAATTATTGTGAATAAAACAATTTCGCGCAAGTCTTTGAACTTAAACGAGAGATCTCCCAAGCAAAACAGGGGGACAGATCAGTATCGGAGTTAACCGGGTTTTTAAAATCTAAGTTCAAAGAACTTGAAACCCTAAGACCGATGACCACTAACCTGAAGGAACTCCAAGAGCGGGCTGAGCAGGATATGGTGTTCCATTTCTTGACGGCTCTCAACTTAAGCTACGAGGCGTTCCGGGCTCAGATCTTGATGTCGACAGAGAAGCCAACTTTTGCCACGGTCTCAGCCATGGTTCAAAGAGAAGAAACATAGGTGTTGCGACTTGATTCTTTTTTCCGAGCAATTAGGTTTTCACAAGTCATTGGCTAGAAATGGGCATTGCAGTCCATCGTGATAACGGCCGTGCTGCATGTGAATTGTCCTGACTCTGTACTAGTGATAACGGCCGTAACACATGTGAATTATCCTAGCTCTGTACTAGTGGACCATAACAGTATTAAAGTCCTATTAAAGTCCTCTGATACTGTTAAGCAAAGGTTGATTGCCACCCACAAAATTCTCCACGCGTAAGCTATAGAAGCACTCCCACAAAAAAATTCATGGAACCATAGATTTTAATATCCGGAGTATGCTGGCCAAGCATGCTTGCTCCCAACAACATGTAATGGTTCAATGGAAGGTCCACAAGCTCTCCCATTGATGGGCACTCTGAATGGTTGCTGGTCGCCGGCCATGCTAAGATGGCTGTTGCGAGAGAGAGATGTCTGATTAGAATCTTGTTCGGGTGTGGGCCAGATTGCATCCAGTAGCTAGTGGAAGAAAGCTGGATTGGAATCTCCAAAATTTCACCCATTTCGCATATAATAAGAAGGATCCATTATTCTTTTCCGATGGTCTATATCACTAACTTTTCTTCTACCCTTCACTTAGCCAGTGTGAATGTGACATAAAGAATACGAAATTAGGTACAGAGTTGAAATCATCTGCTGTCATCCTTCTGGTTCATCATCTAGCAACTTCTATAAACTACTTAATTTACAAGATAAAGAGTCAAATTATGATTATGCCCTCAACAAAAGATACTTTAAAGAAAAAAAGATGAGTACTTAGCGGCTATTATTGGGATAAGATAGATCCAAATCATATTTATTGTGAAAGCATTTCGCTTTCATGGTAGCTTGCAATTTCTGTAATGTTTAATAAAAAAAGAAAAGACCCATGATGGAATTGGAGTCCTCCCAAATTGAAAAAGTTAAATGGCTTTTGGAATTCAATGTTTGTTCACACTCCTAAGTCCTATGCTTCACTTTATGCATCATTTGAGCTGTAGTTGTTTCATTTCAGTGAACCTACGCAATGCATTAAGATGTAGCGCAAAAAAAGAGAACGCGTTTCGAAACTTAACCTTTCAATGTTACACTGTTCTTCTGGACAAAGATTTGAATACTTTAATTATTTTCTGACTAGATTGTTGCATGAGGTAACATATAAATCAAGAAATTAGTAGAATTTTATTGATTTCCGACCTGAAAATAATGATCAACACAGTCAAGTTTATAAACAGATGTAAATATCTATCTTGATCATGGAGGAAGAATCTGACTGATGGTCTAGAAAAATGAGGGTTGCTCGAAATCAAAAGAAAGAACTTCTGCATCCTGATCTCTAGCCTCATACTTGTTGCTGCACTAACTAAAGAGGGTAGCTTTTGCCCCCATGATAATCAGTACAGCACCATAGTTGATCAATTTGGAATCCAATGTCTTCAATTAGCACATAACAAAACACGTATGTGTATTTGTCTCGCTCTCAAGGCATGCAGGCCAGTTTGTTGTCGCAATAAAACTAAATTTAAGCACTAAACCTCTAAAACACCCAAATTTGAGAAAATACGGCTTTGGGACATAAATTTCACGATAAAAAGAATCTTAACAGGTATAACTTGAAAGGATTCCAAATGGCGCACATATCATGTTATATTTGTTGAAAATAATGTATTGCATTATAAGATTAAATGGAAATAATAATAATACAACAATTATGTAATAAATTTTTTTACGACGGGCAAACAATATAATTACGGAAATTAATGTACATATGATTACAAAATGTAAATATACTATCTACCAACGTTAAAACAAATTATCTACCAATGTAACGAAATAATAAGAAATCAAACTAAGTCATGTTTGCATAATTTCTTTAAAGCAGTTACGCCCCCTCACTTGTGGTACTAAGGTTGATAACGAGGTGTGTTTCTCAAGATAAAACTGTTTGAGGCAGCTGGAGAGCACCAAACTTTACGACCTTGATCGAAATGACTTGTCATAATTTTACTACTAGAGTAACGACGCAAAACCAAGACTTGAACCGGAAAATGAAACTATCAACAGAATAAAAAATAAATCAAAGCGGACTAAACCAAAACCGAACCAGACCGAACCAAAAACTGAACCAAGAAAACTTGAAAAAAATAAGTAAAAACGTGGAAACAAATGTTGAGAGTAAAACAGAGCTTGAAAACTTCTTTGGTGTGTAAAATAATGAGGGGAAGACCTCCTTTTTATACTACTCATGGGGGAGGTGTATAATAAAGGGCATTTAACCCATTAAAAGGTCATTTAATCAAAAAATGAAGTCCAAAACATTTTTAATTTACTTTGCAAAAATAGAAAACATTTTGGGCTTTAATTTACAAGAATATTTCATATTGCATGACCTTTGGGCTTCCTATGAGAAGAAAAAATAAATGTGGAACAAAACACAGTCAATTGACCCATTTAGAGGTGGTTCATATAGATAGAGCCTCTAACCTTATCAAGTTTCCACCATTGATACTAGCATCTCAATATATACCACTCCAACCTTTCCTCTCTTTCTAAGTGGAATTTCTATAATTCCCTCCTATTTTTTCATTCTTATTTAGTTCAGTTTGGAAGATAATTTCTCATTCATCCCAATACCAATTTTGACAAATTAATAATCAATTTTGATGTACTCGTGGAGGAGAACTCAAACATCTAAGGATCTTACACTTTTACGTAGTGGATCCCACCTAAAAATTGGTCTAAAATTGGTCTACAAAAATGGTGTACAAAATACCCAATTTTTCAACAATTCCCCACATGAATGAAAATTGGTAACCAACGACACGACAGATAGGTAGATTTTACCCTTTGAACCTTCCATTGTGTAAGGATGTTTACTTTACTAGTTGACCAGTAGCCACGATGTCTTTGAACTGTTCGACATTTTATATAAACGATTGGTAGGTTTTACCCTTTGAACCTTCAATTATGTAAGTATGTTTACTTTACTAGTTGACCATTAGACACGATGTCTTTGAACTGTTCAACATTTTATGTAAACGATGACATACTATACACATGAGTCATCTCTGACACAGTTTAGCTCTCATGATTATGTTCGTTTTGGCCATGAACGTCCTTCTGGTTCTACAAGAGTTTCTAAAGAATTGTGTCCTTACAATTCCTATAGAAGCGGTCACACTCCACTCTCACATAGGTGATCTCTTAATTAAAGAGTAAACGCGCATTACTCTGCTCGGATCTTATAGTTTCTGATTCACAAGAATCATTAAAAGCTCAATTTCACATAATCTCCAACGGGTATCACTGTTTTCATCATAGGAATGGACAAGGAAAATCCTCACAGTGATTCAGCTAAGTTTATACAATTAGGATGTCCATTTGAACCTAGATCTTGGAATCTCCAGTCAACTAGGTTGGTTTTCCGTCGTATCAACTTATTTTTACATGGGCTTTAATCTCATTCTCATCGATGACTTTTCAACTAACTCTCGATTTAATCATTTGGTTAATGGATCAACAATGTTATCATTTGACTTCACATAGTCAAAAGTGATAATCCTTGTCAAGAGTAGTTGATTAATGGTATTATGTCGACGATAAAAGTGTCTAGAGTTACCATTATACATATTACTTTGTGCTCTTCCAATAGTACTTTGACTATCACAATGTATGCATATTGGTAGCACAGGTTTTGTCCATCTAGGAATATCCTCTAGGAAGTGGTGTAGCCATTCAGTCTCCTTCCCATATTTGTCTAAAGCTATAAGCTCATATTTCATAGTGGATCTAGCCATAACTGTCTGTTTTGAGGATTTTCATGCTACGACAGCTCCTCCTAGTGTGAAAACATACCCACTAGTAGACTTCGTATCTTTCTTATCAGATATCCAATTCGCATCAGTATATCCTTCTAGGACCACTGGATATCTCGAATAGTGTAATCCATAACTACAAGTATATCGTAACTACCTCAATACTCTCACAATGGCTTTCCAATATTCAGCTCCAGGATTACTCATGAATCTACTTAGTTTACTCATTGTATAGGCTATATCAGGTCTTTTACAACTCAACAAGTACATTAGACTACCTACTCTAGATTATTCTACTTGAGAGATACTCTCACCTTTAATCTGGGACAAATGTACACTTGTATCCATCAGTGTTTTTTATTCATCGTTGTCATCTTTGCTAAATTTTCCAAGAATAGAATCTACGTAATGAGACTTACTTAAAATAAGTCCATATGATGTTCTTTTGATTTTTATTCCCAATATAACATCACCAAGTCCTATGTCTTTCATATCAAATAACATATCTTTCATAAATTTGATCATCTTATCATTACTCCCAACAATAAGCGTATCATCAGTATACAAACACACAATGACATATCCATTCTCTGTATCTTTAACATAAATACATTTATCACATTCATTGATTTTAAATCAAATTGACATCATGTGACTGTCAAATTTCTCATGCCATTGTTTTGGTACTTTTTACAAACCATACAATGATTTGACTAATTTATAGACCTTCTTTCATTGCCCAGGAGCAGAAAACCCTTCCGGTTGCTCCATGTAGATTTCTTTCTCTAAATCTCCACTTAGAAAAGCTGTTTTCACATCCATTTAATGTGCTTCAAGATTTCGCAAAGCTGCGATTGCAAGTACCATTCTAATAAAGTTTATCTCGATACCAGAGAATGTGTATCAAAATAATCAAGACATTCTTCTATCTGTAGCCTTTAATTACAAGTCTAATCTTGTATTTATCAATTGATCCATCGGCTTTCATTTTTTGTTTGAAAATCCACTTGGAACACAAAGGTATACAACCAAGTGGAAGATCCACTAATTCCCAAGTCTGATTTTGTAAAATTGAATCAATTTCACTCTTAATGGCCTCTTTCCAAAGAGAACATTCATTGGAGTTCACGGCTTCACTGAAAGTTCTTGGTTCACTTTCAATCATATAAATCAGAAAATCAGTACCAACATATTTTTATGTCATAACTCTTTTACTCTTTCTAGGTTCTATCTCGACTTCTTCATCTTGGTCCAGACTATCTTCTTCATGAATAGTCTCAATAAATCTTTTTAAAGAGCTTGTCTAATAGAATTTATTAGCAAAGATGCGATTGCAACTACCATTCTAATAGAATTTATTCTCGACACCAGAGAATATGTATCAAAATAATCAAGACATCTTTCTGTTTGTAGTCTTTAATTACAAGCCTAGCCTTGTATTTATCAATTTATCCATCGGCTTTCATTTTTCATTTGAAAATCCACTTGGAAACCAAAGGTTTATAACCAGGTGGAAGATCCACTAATTCTCAAGTATGATTTTGCAAAATTGAATCAATTTCACTCTTAATAGCCTCTTTCCAAAAAGAACATTCATTAGAGTTCACGGCTTCACTGAAAGTTCTCGGTTCACTTTCAATCATATAAATCAGAAAATCAGTACCAACAGATTTTCCTGTCCTACCTTTTTTGCTCTTTCTAGATTCTATCTCGACTTCTTCATCTTGGTCCAGACTAACTTTTTCATGAATAGTCTCAAGAAGTCTTTTCGAAGAACTTGTCTCTTCCTTGGGTTTTTAAGGAAATGCATTTTCGAAGAATGATACATTCCTAGACTCCATTATCGTATTCTTGTCAATCTCAGGATTGCTAGATTCGTTCACAAGAAATCGATACGCACTACTATTATTTGCATAACCAATAAAAATGCAATCAACAGTTTTCGTATCTTTCTTATCAGATATCCAATTCACATCAGTATATCCTTCTAGGACCGCTGGATATCTTGAATAGTGTAATCCATAACTACGAGTATATCGTAAGTACCTCAGTACTCTCACAATGGCTTTCCAATATTCATCTTCAGGATTACCCGTGAATCTACTTAGTTTACTCACTGTATAGGCTATATCAGGTCTTGTACAACTCATCAAGTTCATTAGACTATCTATCACTCTAGATTATTCTACTTGAGAGATACTCTCACATTTAATCTGGGACAAATATACATTTGTATCCATCGGTGTTTTTCATTCATCAGTGTTATATTTGCTAAATTTTTCAAGAATAGAATTTACGTAATGAGAATTACTTAAAATAAGTCCATATGATGTTCTTTTGATTTTTATTCCCAATATAACATCATCAAGTTCCATGTCTTTCATATCAAATATAGATTTTAACATATCTTGCGTAGATTTGATCATCTTATCATTACTCCCAATATAAGCATATCATCAACATACAAACACACAATGACATATCCATTATATGTATCTTTAACATAGATACATTTATCACATTCATTGATCTTAAATCTAATTGACATCATGTGACTGTCAAATTTTTCATGCCATTGTTTTGTTGCTTGTTACAAACCATACAATGATTTGACTAATTTACAGATTTTCTTTCATTGCCTAAGAGTGAAAAACCCTTCCGGTTGCTCCATGTAGATTTCTTTCTCTAAATCTCCACTTAGAAAAGTTGTTTTCACATCCATTTAATGTGCTTCAAGATTTCGCAAAGCTGCGATTGCAAGTACTATTCTAATAAAGTTTATCTCGATACCAGAGAATGTGTATCAAAATAATCAAGACATTCTTCTATCTGTGGCCTTTAATTACAAGTCTAACCTTGTATTTATCAATTGATCCATCGGCTTTCATTTTTTGTTTGAAAATCCACTTGGAACACAAAGGTATACAACCAAGTGGAAGATCCACTAATTCCCAAGTCTGATTTTGTAAAATTGAATCAATTTCACTCTTAATGGCCTCTTTCCAAAGAGAACATTCATTGGAGTTCACGGCTTCACTGAAAGTTCTTGGTTCACTTTCAATCATATAAATCAGAAAATCAGTACCAACATATTTTTATGTCCTAACTCTTTTACTCTTTCTAGGTTCTATCTCGACTTCTTTATCTTGGTCCAGACTATCTTCTTCATGAATAGTCTCAATAAATCTTTTTGAAGAGCTTGTCTCTTCCTTAGATTTTTAAGGAAATGGATGTTCAAAAACTGATGCATTCCTATACTCCATTATCGTATTCTTGAAAATCTCAGGATTGCTAGATTCATACACAGGAAACCAATATGCACTATTGTTATTTGCATAACCAATAAAAATGGAATCAGCAGTTTTTTTTCCTATTTTCACCTTTTTGGGTGTAGGTACCATCATCTTAGCGAGGCATCCCCACATTCATAAGTATTTGTATGAAGGTTTTCTACATTTCCATAACTCATATGGGGTCTTATCCTCTTTCTTTTTTGGTATCTTATTCAAAAGATAGTTAACGGTCAAAACGGTTTCTCCCTACAGGTTCTGAGGTAATCCAGAACTTATCAACAATGCATTCATCATTTCTTTCAATGTACAATTTTTACGCTTAGTAACACCATTAGATTGAGGTGAATAAGGTGTTATGATTTCATGTATAATCTCATCTTGAGCACAAATCTCAACAAATGGTGACTCATACTCACCACCCCTATCACTTCTTAGCACATTAATTTTGTTATTGAGTTGATTCTCAACTTCATTTTTATAGAGAATAAATTTCTCTATAGCTTCATCATTGTTCTTTAGCAAATATATATAACACTATTATGTGCTATCATCAACAAAAGTAATAAAATATTCATTACCACATCTTGTTTGTACAAAAATTAAATCACATATATCACTGTGAATTAAATCAAGTGGTTCGGTGTTTCTTTCAATATTTTGGAATGATGACCTCGTTAATTTTGCCTCTACACAAGTTCCACACATGTGATTGGAATCAATGTGAAATGTTGATATATGATACAAGTTAATTAATTGATGCAAAGTTTCATAATTAACATGATCTAACCTACCATGTCATAAATGGGAAGACTAAAGCAAGTAAGTCAAAGAATTAGCTTTATTATTATTGGGTTTGACCAAAGTCATTACATTGAGTTTGAACATTCCATTACCCATATAACTTTAACAACATACATTCCGCTCTTAGACATAACAATTTTTTCTGACTCAAATATCATACGAAATCCATGGTTATTCAGTAGTGAACCAGACATAAGGTTCTTCCCGATTTCAGGTACATACAATAAATTGTTCAGAGTCAATTCCTTCCTAGAAGTCATCTTCAATGCCACTTTTCCTTGGCCTTTCGTCTCAGAGGTGGCCGAGTTCCCCATGAACAGTTTCTTTCCATGCTCGATAGCTTCAAAGGTAGAGAACATCACACGGTCAGAACACACATGGCGGGTAGCTCCAGTGTCAATCCATCATTCCTTTGGATTTGATCCAACCATGTTGACCTGAGAAACCACTACTAAGAGGTTAGTATTGAAAACATCTCGAGCAATGTTTTCAATCACATTAGCCTCCTTATTTCTCCTAGGCAGTCTATACTCAGATGATTTATGACCCAACTTCTCACAATTGTAGCACTTGCCTTAGAACTTTGGTTTCTTAGAAACTCCTCCTTTAGATCCTAGCTTGTTTGGACCCTTTCCTTTGTTATTGGTCTTCTTGGTTTTAAAACATTGACCATGCTCCACAATATTAGCATTTACTGAAGCAACAGGGTTTGCGCTCTTCTTTCGGATAGCCTATTATCTTCTTCGATTCGAAGTCGAATAATAAGATCCTCGATGCTCATTTCTTTTCGTTTGTGCTTGAGATAATTCTTGAAATCCTTCTATCCACGAGGCAATTTATCAATAATAGAAGTGACTTGAAATGATTCACTAGCATCATTCCCTCAGCATGAATCTCGTGCAGGATAATTTGAAGTACTTGAACTTAACTTATTATCATTTTAGAATCCCCATTTTAAACTCAAGAAATCGGGCAACGATAAATTTCTTACTGCATGCATCCTGAGTTTTGTACTTTCGTTCAAGAGATTCTCATAGCCCATTTGTTGTTTTCTTCTCAGAATAAACATTATATAATGAATCAGCAAGACCATTCATTATGTAATTTCTACATAAATAATCAGAATGTTTCCAAGCATCAATAGCACTGGTCGTTTGGAAATCCTGCTCATCATCATTGGCTTAGTAGCTTCTTCACTCAAGCATTTTGCCAGGTTCGACGTTGTCCGGTAGAAGAGCATCTTTTGTTGCCACCTTTTGAAATCCAGATCGTTAAATTTCTCAGGTTTCTCTCCATGAGAAATAGGCATAGGCATTGGTGTCATATAGGCTACAAGAGTCACAGCAGGGTTCTGCACACCCAAATTTGTCATTTGAGTCCCAACAGTAGGGTTCAGCCCTTGGTTTTCACCAGCATGGTTTGCTACAACATTGTTGTTGGTTTTAGTTGTCATATTTCCTTATCAAAAATATAAACCAAAAGTGTATCAACACTTTAAAAATTATGTTATTTTCTCGAAGACGAAAATATGCTAATTTTTTCAATATTTTCCAAAATAAACCAAATAACACTTTTACATATAACTGTTAGGGCAAACAAGTGGGGTTCTTAGACCCAATCCAGGACCAACCCTCTTAACGGTATTCAATTCTCAGGTATTTGGAGGGACAAGCCCACTTAAATTTTAATTTTCTAGACAGAACTTCTCTGTATAGTTACTTCTAGTTTCAAAATTTTGGAGAATATTTAAAATAAATTTTTAGGTTGAAAAAACTCAAATCAATTTCAAAATAACTTTCGGACAATTTTTCTTTAAAACTCAAATTAGTTTCATGAAATTTATCATATAATGCAATAACTTGTATAGAAATAACTATTTCAAGATTGTTGGAAATAATGTATTGCATTATATGATTAAATAGAAAAAATAATTCAACAATTCTGTAATGATTAAATGGAGGGGCAAGCCCACTTAAATTTTAATTTTCTAGACAGAACTTCTCTGTATAGTTACTTCTAGTTTCAAAATTTTGGAGAATATTAAAAATAATTTTTTTAGGTGAAAAAACCCAAATCAATTACCAAAATAATTTTTGTAAAATTTTTGGAAAAAAAATTTAACCAAATTAGTTTCGTTAAATTAATCATATAATGAGATAACTTGTTTAGAAACAACTGTTTTAGAAATGTTGGAAATAGTGTATTGCATTATATGATTAAAATGAAATAATAATATAATAATTCTTTTCTTATTTATGACAGGGAAATAATTTTATTACTGAAAATCATGTAGACAAAAGTATTACAAAATGTAAATATATTATTTACGAATGTTAAAACACGAATAACGAAATAATAAGAAATCAAATTGAGTCATTTTTGCCCAGTTTCCTTAAACCAGTTATGCCCTCTCACTTGTGGTATTAATGTTGATAATGATGTCTATTTTTTAAGATAAAAGTGGTTGAGGTTGTAGAGCACCAAACTTCACCACCTTGATCGAACTGATTTGTCATAATTTTACCACTAGAGTAACGACACAAGACCAAGACTTAAACCAGAAAATGAAACTGTCGACAGAATCAAAAATAAATCAAAGTGGACTAAACCGAAACCGAACCAAGAAAACTTGAAAAAAATAAGTAAAAACGTGGAAACAAATGTTGAGAGTAAAACAGAGCTTGAAAGCTTCTTTGGTGTGTAAAATAATGAGGGGAAGACCTCATTTTTATACTACTCATGGGGGAGGTGTATAATAAAGGGCATTTAACCCATTAAAAGGTCATTTAATCAAAAAATGAAGTCCAAAACATTTTTAATTTACTTTGCAAAAATAGAAAACATTTTGGGCCTTAATTTACAAGAATATTCCATATTCCATGACCTTTGGGCTTCCTATGAGAAGAAAAATAAATGTGGAACAAAACACAGTCAATTGACCCATTTAGAGGTGGTTCATATAGATAGAGCCTCTAACCTTATCAAGTTTCCACCATTGATACTAGCATCTCAATATATACCACTCCAACCTTTCCTCTCTTTCTAATGTGGAATTTCTATAATTCCCTCCTATTTTTTCATTCTTATTTAGCTCACTTTGGAAGATAATTTCTCATTCATCCCAATACCAATTTTGACAAATTAATAATCAATTTTGGTGTACTCATGGAGGAGAACTCAAATATCTAAGGATCTTACACTTTTACGTAGTGGATCCCACCTAAAAATTGGTCTAAAATTGGTCTACAAAAATGGTGAACAAAATACCCAATTTTTCAACAATTCCCCACATGAATCAAACCAGACCGAACAAAAAACTGAACCAAGAAAACTTGAAGAAAAATAAGTAAAAACGTGGAGAACAAATATTGAGAGTAAAAGAGAGTTTGAAAGCTTCTTTGATGTGTAAAATGATTAGGGGAATACCTCCTTTTATACTACTCATGAGGGAGGTGTGTAATAAAGAGAATTTAACCCATTAAAAGGTCATTTAATCAAAAAATTAAGTCCAAAACATTTTTAATTTACTTTGCAAAAATAAAAAACATTTTAGGCCTTGATTTACAATAATATTCCATATTCCACGACCATTGGGCTTTCTATGAGGAGAAAAATAAATCTGAAACAAAATACAGCTCATTGACTCATTTAGAGGTAATTCATATAAAAAGAGTCCTTAGCCTAATCAAGTTACCACCATTGAAACTAGCATATCAATATATATCACTCCTACATTTCCTTCCATTCTAACGTTGAATTTCTACAATTTTCTCATATTTTTCATTCTTATTTAGCTCACTTTGGGAGATAATTTCTCATTCATCCCAAAGTCAATTTCGATAAATTAATAGTCGATTTTGACGTACTCGCGAAGGAGAACTCAAATATCCAAAGAATTCACATTTTTTCGTAGTGGATACCACCTAAAAATTGTCCAAAATTGGTCTACGAAAATGGTATACAAAATACCCAGTTTTCTTACAATTCCCCACATGAATGAAAATTGACGACCAATGACACACGGACATGTAGATAGAATTCTACATTGTATAGGATATGTAGGTTTTACCCTTTGAACCTTCCACTGTGTAAATATGTTTACTTTACTAGTTGACCAGCAGACACGACATCTTTGAACTGTTCAACATTTTATGTAAACGATGACATACTACACACATAAGTCATCCTTGACACAGTTCAGGTCTCATGTTTATGTTCGTTTTGGCCATGAACGTCCTCCTAGTGCTACAAGAGTTTCTAAAGAATTGCGCCTTTACAATTCCTATAAAAGTGGTCACACTTCACTCTCACATATGTGATCTCTTAGTTTAAGAGTAAACCCGCATTACTTCGCTCGGATCTTATAGTTTCTGATGCATAAGAATCATTAAAAGCTAAGTTTCACCTAATCTCCAACGGCTGTCACTATTTTCATCATAGGAATGGGCAGGGAAAATCCCCACAGTAATTCAGGTATGTTTATACAATTAGGTTATCCATTTAAACCTAGATCTTGGGATCTCCAGTCAACTAGATTGGTTTTCCTTCGTATCAACTTATTTTTACATAGGCTTTAGTCTCATTCTCATCGATGACTTTTTAACTAACTCCCAATTTAATCCTTTTGATTAATGGATACGTAGTGTTATCCTTTGACTTCACATAGTCAATAGTGATAAACCTTGTCAAGAGTAGTTGTTTAATAGTATTATGTCTATGATGAATGTGTCTAGACTTACCATTATACATATTACTTTGTGCTCTTCCAATACCAATTTGACTATCACAATGTATGTATATTGGTGGCACAGTCTTTGTCCATCTAGGAATATCCTCTAGGAAGTGGTGTAGCCATTCAGTCTTCTCCCCACATTTTTCTAAAGCTATGAGCTCAAATTCCATAGTGGATCTAGCTATAACTGTCTGTTTTGAGAATTTTCATGCTACGACAGCTCCTCCTAGTGTGAAAACATACCCACTAGTAGACTTCGTATCTTTCACATCAGATATCCAATTCACATCAGTATATCCTTCTAGGACCGCTGGATATCTCGAATAGTGTAATCCATAACTACGAGTATATCGTAAGTACCTCAGTACTCTCACAATGGCTTTCCAATATTCATCTTCAGGATTACCCGTGAATCTACTTAGTTTACTCACTGTATAGGCTATATCAGGTCTTGTACAACTCATCAAGTTCATTAGACTACCTATCACTCTAGATTATTCTACTTGAGAGATACTCTCACATTTAATCTGGGACAAATATACACTTGTATCCATCGGTGTTTTTTATTCATCAGTGTTATCTATGCTAAATTTTCCAAGAATAGAATTTACGTAATGAGAATTACTTAAAATAAGTCCATATGATGTTCTTTTGATTTTTATTCCCAATATAACATCATCAAGTTCCATGCCTTTCATATCAAATATAGATTTTAACATATCTTGCGTAGATTTGATCATCTTATCATTACTCCCAATATAAGCATATCATCAACATACAAACACACAATGACATATCCATTATATGTATCTTTAACATAGATACATTTATCACATTCATTGATCTTAAATCTAATTGACATCATGTGACTGTCAAATTTCTCATGCCATTGTTTTGTTGCTTGTTACAAACCATACAATGATTTGACTAATTTACAAATTTTATTTCATTGCCTAGGAGTGAAAAACCCTTCCAGTTGCTCCATGTAGATTTCTTTCTCTAAATCTCCACTTAGAAAAGCTGTTTTCACATCCATTTAATGTGCTTCAAGATTTCGCAAAGCTGCGATTGCAAGTACCATTCTAATAAAGTTTATCTCGATACCAGAGAATGTGTATCAAAATAATCAAGACATTCTTCTATCTGTGGCCTTTAATTACAAGTCTAACCTTGTATTTATCAATTGATCCATCGGCTTTCATTTTTTGTTTGAAAATCCACTTGGAACACAAAGGTATACAACCAAGTGGAAGATCCACTAATTCCCAAGTCTGATTTTGTAAAATTGAATCAATTTCACTCTTAATGGCCTCTTTCCAAAGAGAACATTCATTGGAGTTCACGGCTTCACTGAAAGTTCTTGGTTCACTTTCAATCATATAAATCAGAAAATCAGTACCAACATATTTTTATGTCCTAACTCTTTTACTCTTTCTAGGTTCTATCTCGACTTCTTCATCTTGGTCCAGACTATCTTCTTCATGAATAGTCTCAATAAATCTTTTTGAAGAGCTTGTCTCTTCCTTGGATTTTTAAGGAAATGGATGTTCAAAAACTGATGCATTCCTATACTCCATTATCGTATTCTTGAAAATCTCAGGATTGCTAGATTCGTACACAGGAAATCAATACGCACTATTGTTATTTGCATAACCAATAAAAATGGAATCAGCAGTTTTTTTTCCTATTTTCACCTTTTTGGGTGTAGGTACCATCACCTTAGCGAGGCATCCCCACATTCATAAGTATTATAGGAAGGTTTTCTATATTTCCATAACTCATATGGGGTCTTATCCTCTTTCTTTTTCGGTATCTTATTCAAAAGATAGTTAACCATCAAAACGGCTTCTCCACACATGTTCTGAGGTAATCCAGAACTTATCAACAATGTATTCATCATTTCTTTCTATGTACAATTTTTACGCTCAGTAGCACCATTAGATTGAGGTGAATAAGGTGTTATGATTTCATGTATAATCTCATGTTGAGCAAAAATCTCAACAAATGGTGACTCATACTCATCACCCCTATCACTTCTTAGCACCTTAATTTTGTTTTTGAACCAGAAAATGAAACCATCGACGGAAACAGAAATAAAATGAACCAGACCAAACCGGACCAAACAAAAAACCGAACCTAGAAAACTTGAAGAAAACTAAGCAAAAACGTGGAGAACAAATATTAAGAGTAAAAGAGAGTTTGAAAGCTTCTTTGTTGTGTAAAATGATGAGGGAAGATCATATTTTATACTACTCATGGGAGTGGTATGTTATAAAGGGTATTTAACCCATTAAAAACCATTTAATCAAAAATTAAGTCCAAAACATTTTTAATTTACTTTACAAAAATAAAAAACGTTTTGGGCCTTAATTTACAAGAATATTCCCATATTCCATCTTTTGGGCTTCCTATGAGGAGGAAAAATAAATCTGGAATAAAACACAACTTATTGGCCCATTTAGAGGTGGTTCATATAGAGAGAGCATCTAGCATTATCAAGTTATCACAATTGATACTAGCATCTCAATATACACCACTCCAACATTTCCTCCCTTTCTAATGTGAGATACAATTCCCTTCTATTTTTCCATTCTTATTTAACTCATTTTGGGAGATAATTTCTCATTCATCCCAAAGCCAATTTTGATAAATTAATAGTCGATTTTGATGTACTCATGGAGGAAAACTCAAATATCCAAAAACCTTATACTTTTACGTAATGGGTCCCAGCTAAAAATTTGTCCAAAATTAGTTTACGAAAATGGTATACAGAATACTCAATTTTCCAACAATATTTCATATTTTCATTTCCTCAAGTAAACATGATGATGAACATCATAAATCAAGGTAAGTCAAGGATTTTAAACATCCATCATAGACAGCATACCATTGAAGGACCATATATTGAAACCATTACCCACCTCATGAACTGAAGTTACATAAGTTGCAACGTACCTATAAGAAATTAGTTGCACAATTATCGGCTAGACTATTTCAACCTCATAAACAAGCATTACACACTTCAACCCAATTTGCAACAAAGTCGTGAATGTGCCAATTAATAGTAAACTTGTTTGTCTAACTTATTTACAAGATTATCTCCCAGTACAATTCAATATCCTATGCCATAAAATGTTAAATTGTTGCTATGGTTTCTACCTCATCAACATTCCAATACCTTTTCATGGGCTCGAAAAAAAATGTACTATATGAACGCATTGACACAAGCATAAACTAGATCTTTGTATTGTTTATATAAGTATGAAACTCTAAAGTGATGTACTTATTAAGTAATAAATTAAGGCTTTCTAGGTCATAGGATATCAACAGTCATCCAAAGACCGTCGCCCTTAATTATTCCAATCGCCAGTCGGTCTATAAATTTTATGAATTACACTTTTCAAGTTCTCAAACTTCCCACATGGAACAACATGATGATTGTCGTCAACAACGGACACAAGATCGAATTATAGATGGTCCTCTTGTAGAAAACCTTCATCATCAAAATGCATTATGCAATCACATATGAATTAAATAATAAATGCATTATCCTCTCTCATACTGTTTAGAAATTACCACATTCTAGAGAAGAAACACACTTAAAAAATTTCAAGGATTTTACAGAAACAAATACCAATCAAACTAAGTACTTTGTGTTAGAGTTTATTATTCTATTTGTTAGATTCTATTTTTAGTGGTTTGTTATCACTGAGTAGATAAGTCCCTACTGTTAAGGGATATTTTTATGTTTGAATTAGTCTTACCACATTATTATGACTGTTTGTTAAACATGGATTGTTTTATTGCTTGTTCAGTTTGTATGTAAGGTTATATAATATCTGACCTTATTCTTCAATTGAATAAGAGATTTCTCCCAACTTTCTCTATTTCATAAGTTTTTTTACTCTTCACATTTGGTATCAGAGTTTCATCATGGGGCCTGGTTATATTAGAAGCATCAGTCTTTTATGTATGAAGTGATTGACATATGATAACAGAGAGTTCATTTGTGCAGCCAGCAGTTTCGAAATTTGATGTGCATTATGATCATTGGGCAATGCTCATAGAGAATTTCTTACGTTCAAATGAGTATTGGGTCTTAGTGGAAAATGGGATTCTTGCAACAGCAGAAGGTGTGGCTCTCACGGATGCACAAAGAAATAACATTGAAGATCAGAAGTTGAAAGATTTGAAAGCAAAGAACTATCTCTTTCAAGCATTAGATAGTTCAATCCTAGAGACAATTCTCAACAAGGATATAGCAAATGGTATATGGGATTCTTTAAAGCGGAAATATCAACGTACAACATGAGTCAAGCATGCTCACTTGCAAGCTCTCTGAAAGGAGTTTGAAACTCTCCATACGAAGGTAGGAGAAGCAATAAATGAGTATTTTGCTCGGACACTTACCATAACAAACAAGATAAAAGCAAATGGTGAGGACAAGGGAGATGTTGTTGTTGTTGAAAATATTTTGAGATACATGACTCCCAAGCTTGATTATGTTGTGTGTTCTATTGAAGAATCAAATAATACAGACCTTAACCATTTATGAATTGCAAAGCAGCCAGCTAGTTCATGAACAACGCATGAGTTCTCATGTTGATGAAGAACATGCTTTGAAGATTTCTCATGGAAATCAATTAGGAGGATGAGGTTGAGGCCGTGGAATTTTTAGAGGAATGGGAAGAGGCAGACAAAGCTTCGACAAGACCATGATGAAATTCTATAATTGTCACAAGCTCGGGCATTTTAATTGGGAATGTCCAAGCAAGGAGAAGGAGGCCAACTATGTAGAGACTCAAGAAGAGATGTTGTTGATGGCATGTGTGGATATCTCAAGGCCACTAAAGAAGATGTGTGGTTCCTTTATTCGAGATGTAGCAATCATATGTGTGGAAAAAATGAATACTTCTCAAATTTTGATGGAAGTTTCAGTAAGTCTGAGTTTGGCAAAAACTCAAGCATGGTAGTAAAAGGAAAGGGTAACGTACAAGTGGATGGAATAGCACAGATCATCATATGAGTATTTTATGCACTGGAGCTGAAGAATAACTTGTTAAATATCAGGCAATTGGTCAAAAATGGGACTTGACATTTTGTTTCAACAAGGAGGTTGTTAGGTGTTTCATCTTAAGAGAGGCTTAATGGGTCAAAGATATGTTCAAATCGAATGTTCATACTACATGATATATCTGAACCAATAGCATCTGCTTGTTTTAACACAATTACAGAAGATATGGGGCAGCTTTGGCATTATAGATATGGACACTTGAGCTTTAAGGGCTTAAAGGCTCTGCAGCATAAGAATATGGTGGATAGTTTACCATAATTTAAGACTCCCTCAAGCCCATCTCATTTCCAAAGAAGAGCTTTTGGCGAACATGGGTTTACTTCTTGATAGAAAATAGGAAGCCTTTGTTGTTTTAAGATCCATGTGAGAAGGAAACAAACTCGTTTATTTGAGGCCTACGTACTGATCGAGTAGGGGAGTTTACATCATAAGAGTTCACTAGTTTTGTGATGAAAATGGAATACGAAGACAATTGACATCCGCAGAAACGCCGCAACATAACGAAGTTACAGAATGAAAGAATAGAACCATTATGAATATGGTTCGAAGTATGCTTTCAGAACAGAAAATTCCCAAAACTTTATGGCCTAAAGCAGTCAATTGGACGGTGCATGTCTTGAATCGAAGTCCAACATTGACAATGAGAAATAAGACTCCATAAGAAGCTTGGAGCAGAGTTAGGCCATCGGTTTATTATTTTAGAGTTTCTGGATGTATCTCTCATGTTCATGTGCCTAACAGTAAGAGAACGAAGCTAGATGATAAGAGTTTGAGTTATGTTCTATTGGGAATTAGTGAGGAGTCGAATGCTTATAGACTATTTGATCCAATTTCATAAAGGATCATAATATGCAAGGACGTTGTATTTGAAGAAGACAAGAATTGGGATTAGGATAAGAAGTATGAAGAAGCTATTGTGTCCAATTTAGAATGGGGTGATTCTGAGTAGGAATAGGCTATGTTTGATGAAAATGAAGAGGGGAGTGGATATATGAAAAGAAGAAGATAAGTTTTTACAGAATTTTTCTTCTAATTCTTTGACCGAATAAATCTTTCCTAGCACAAATGAAGGGAGGAATAGAAGACCACCAGGCTGGATGAGGGACTTTGATATAGGAGAAACTATCTGAAGAGGATTATAAGGCTCATTGGACCATGTTTGCAGTTGCTGATCCTAATCACTTTGAAGATGCAGTCAAGAATGAGAAATGGATGAGAGCCATGAATGTGGAAATGGAAGCAATAAAAAATAATGGCACGTGGGAATTGACGGAATTACCTGGGGGGAGAAAGGTTGGAGTAAAATGGTTTTATGAAACAAAATTTAATGGAAATGGAGAAGTTGACAAACACAAAGCTAGGCTCGTGGCAAAGGGTTATACTCGGCAGTATGGGATAGGCTATACAGAAGTACTTGCACCTGTGGCACACATGGAAATAATTTTTTTGTCATGGCACTTGCAGATTAGAGAGGATGGACTATCTACCAACTAGAAGTGAAGTCTACATTTTTACATGGTGAGTTAATGAAGACGTTTGTGGAACAGCTTTGTGGAGCAGCCTTGTGGTTATGTGCAAAAAGGAAATGAACAAAAGGTTTATAGGTTAAAGAATGCACATTATGGGTTAAAGTAATCACCATGTGCTTGGTACAGCCGCATAGAAGCCTATTTCATGAAGGTAGGTTTTGAGAAGTGTGACTACGAGTATATTTTGTTCATCAAAACAAGAAAAGAAGGCAAAGTATTAATTGTAAGTCTATATTTTGATGATCTAATTTTTATTGGAAGTGATGAGTTGATGATGACATAATTTAAAAATTCCATAAAGCATGAGTTCGACATGACGGATCTTGGTAAAATGAGGTATTATTTCCTTGGTCTTGAAGTCTTGCAAAGATCTGATGGTGTTTTTATCAGTCAGAAAAAGTATGCATTGGAGGTGTTGAAAAGGTTTGGAATAGATAAAAGTAATTTTGTTCATAATCATATTGTCCCCGGTTCCAAGCTAGTAAAGGATGAAGGTGGAGTTAAGGTGGACAAGACATACTATAAGCAGGTTGTGTGTAGTCTCATGTATCTCATAGCTACTAGACATGACATGATGTTTGTAGTAAGTCTTATTAGTAGATATATGGAGAATCTTATTGAGCTTCATTTACAAGTGGCAAAGAGAGTGTTGAGATATTTGAAGGGAACAACTGGGTTTGGAATATTCTATAAAAAAAGAAGAGATGATGAACTTATTGCTTACACCGACAGTGTTTATGCTAGAGATTTGGAAGACAGAGAGAGCCCTCCAGGTTATGTTTTTTTATTGAGTTCATGAGTAGTATCTTGGTCATCAAGAAAGCAACCAGTAGTAAGTCTATATACTACAGAGGCAGAATTTATTGTTGCAGCTTCGCGTGCATGTCTGGCGGTATGGTTAAAAAGAGTGTTGGAAAAGGTGGGTTAGAATCAAGGCAAGTAACTATTATTCACTGTGATAGTAGCTTTGTAATCAAACTTTCTATGAACCTAGTAATGCATGGTCATAGTAGGCACATAAATGTGCGTTTCCATTTCCTCTAAGAGCTCACAAAGGCATGTACTATAGAGTTGGTGCATTGTGGCACACAGGAACAATTAGTTGATGTGATGACTAAACCACTCAAGTTGGATGTTTTCTTGAAGTTGCGAAGGCTTTTGAGAGTCTGTTAAGAGATTGATATAAACTGAGTGCTTGTAGCATTCAGTTTAAAGGAGGAATTGTTAGATTTTATTATTCTATTTGTTAGATTCTATTGTTTAGTGGTTTGCTATCACTGAGTAGATAAGTCCCTGATGTTAAGGGATATTCATTTGTTTGAATTAGTCTTACCATGTTATTAGGATTGTTTTTTAAACGTGGGTTGTTTTGTTGCTTGTTCAGTTTATATGTAATGTTATATAATAGCCGAGCTTGTTCTTCAATTGAATAAGAGACTTCTCCCAACTATCTCTATTTCATAAGTTTTTTGGTTCTTCACACTAGGGGGGCTAAGAGAATCATGTGGTTTAATTCACCTATTGTTGTCAATGTATTCAGCAGAAGGAAGGTAAAAGGAACCAAATCAACCGAGGGGGTCAAGGTTGTCAAAGGGTCAGGTTGGGCTAGCCCGATCAAAAAATTGTTGGCTTTGACCCTAACCTAAGTCCCGTCCAGCGGGCCATTGACCAGTCAAAGGGTCGAGCTGGACTGAGCTGGCCCAGTCTAAAATATGAAGGTACAAGCCCGATCCATGGGCTCGGGCTTACGGTAGACTATCGGGCTGGGTCAAAGGTCCAAGCCTACGGGCAGAGCTTTTAAAATAGTCTTTTATTTAAAATTGTCTTCATCAAAAGACGAGGATTTGTGAGTGTTAGAGAGGGGGAGACCATTACTCGAATTTTAGATATGGCAATCAGTATTTTAATTGATTTTTCTCGGGAATAACCGTCGACCAGCAAAGGGGGCCGACATGTTGCTCATCATGATAAAAATGACGTGTCGGTTTGATCAAGATGAAAGTATCAACACTTGGTTGTAGTTTGAAGGAATAAGAAAATACATCTAAAACAAAAACCTACGTAAACTAGGTGAATTATCATAGACCTAGATTTATGGCCAACCTCCCTCTCCTATAAGGACTTTTTGGAAGATGTTAGTTAAAGATACTAAAATAAATTTCTTTTTATAGTGTCAATTATTTATTTATTTGACTAATTATACCATAGTAATTTTATATATTATAAAAATTGAAAAAAAAAACCCTAAAAAAATTCCCTTTATGGTGTCATTTATTTATTTATTTTGACTAATTATACCATAGTAATTTTTATATATTATAGAAACTGGGGGAAAAATCCTAAAAGTGTGGGCTTAAAGGTAGAGTCAATGTAAAGACATTAGTAATCTTAAAAACTAAATTATGAGATGAGATTTCTCTATATCTATAAAGTATAAACATATCATTAATCTCTTTCACATTTCACAATTGACGTGGAATTACAACAATCTTATATATGATACTCAGACTATGTATTAGAGAATGTAGATTTTATTTTCTCGAATTAGGATGACAGTTTCAATACTTATAACCAAGTATCAGTAATTTTCACGAATAACGTGAAATCAACTCTAAAGATCCGTCTCCACCAAGCGTGATTCACCTTAGATCACTCCACTTGTGCATCGAACCAACTGTTCCAAAAGGATATAACGTAAAAAGAAAAATAAATGTCTGGACCAGAACAGAGCGCTAAATCACTAAGCAACTCTCAACTCAGAACTGAACTTCCAAAGTCCGAACGAAGCGACTTTCCCACTATTTCCCCCCATTTTTCCTCTATCCTTCTTCTCCATCTTACATCCTTAATCGACATGGTTACTCTCCGACCGTTTCCCTCTCTCTACCTCCCCCTAAACTCCCACGTACATAAACCAACATCACCCTTTTCAAATCTACACTTTTCTCCTTCCTTTTCTTCTCCCTTCCTGCCGTCGCCGTTGTTGAAGAGGAGATTTATAGAGTGCAGTGCGGTTGCCGATATCAAAACTGGACCTTTAAGTGATCAGACGGAGGATGAAGATGAGAAGGATATTCTGGGACCCACTTCTGAGGAGGAGAGAAGAGGGGTTAGAGTCGTGGCGGATTACGATTGGACGGAAGAGTGGTACCCATTGTACCTGACCCAGAATGTGCCGGAAGATGCGCCTCTAGGCCTCACCGTCTTCGATAAGCAGCTGGTGCTTTATCGAGATGGAACAGGGGAACTCCGGTGCCACGAAGACCGGTGCCCCCACAGGTACCATTAGCAAAACTACTAGACACTCCATAATCTTTAAGGAAAGTAATTCTGCCATTAGTGATGATCTTTTAGCTTCTTTTGCAATTGAGATTTGGTAAGAACTAATTGAAATAATTAAATTCACTTAGATCAAGCTTTGAATATATATATATATATATNTTATTTATTTATTTATTTATTTATATGTATATATATGCTTCTGGTAGAGAGCTGTTTGTAAAGGTTTGTCTTTCATTATTAACTAGCAAACATTTGTGCTCCTTATACATTCATTTAGATTGGCAAAATTATCAGAAGGCCAACTGATGGACGGAAGACTAGAATGCCTCTATCACGGCTGGCAATTCGAAGGCGAAGGAAAATGCGTGAAAATTCCTCAGGCATCCTTTTACTTACTTTCTTCTTCATTTGTATTCTACACCAATTCCTCGTATCTTACAAGCATAATCTAATAATTCGGTTTTGAAATTTTTTGACAATGTAGCTTCCAGCTGATGCCAAAATCCCAAGATCAGCCTGTCTAAGAACATACGAGGTACGAGACTCACAAGGAGTCGTGTGGGTATGGATGTCTCAGACAACTCCTCCGAACCTGAAAAAGATACCGTGGTTTGAGAACTTTGCGAGACCGGGATTTCAAGATATTTCTACAACTCATGAGCTTCCATATGACCATTCTATACTTCTTGAGAACCTCATGGATCCTGCCCACATACCAATCTCTCATGATAGAACAGATTTCACGGCAAAACGAGAAGATGCTCAGCCGTTAGCCTTCGAGGTGACTGAACAGACGGATCGGGGATTTGCAGGCAAGTGGGGTCGGGAAAAAGATCAAACCTTGCCGAATTTCTTAAGGTTTGAAGCACCTTGTGTTCTTCAAAACAACAGGGAGTTTGTTGATGAGAATGGCAAAAAAGATTACTTTTCGGGTCTTTTTCTTTGTAGACCGACGGGGCAGGGTAAATCTATGCTTGTAGTGAGGTTCGGAGGAACAAGAAGATCCATATTGACGAAACTATTACCAAAATGGTACTTACATCAGAATGCGTCTAAAGTATTTGAGCAAGACATGGGATTCCTTTCATCCCAAAACGAGGTATTGATGAGAGAAAAAGTTCCGACGAAAGAACTTTATCTTAATTTGAGATCTTCCGATACGTGGGTTGCTGAGTATCGAAAATGGATGGACAAAGTTGGACATGGGATGCCTTATCATTTTGGGCACAGTACTATTTCATTGCCAAAGGAGCCTGCCGTAGTTGAACATTCACCGGCTGGAATAGTTGCCGGAAATTCAGCATCATCTCCGGCGAAAGGCGGGATTGGAACAATGCACGCTCCAAATTTGGCAAATAGATATTTCAGGCATGTAATACACTGCAAAGGGTGTAGAAGTGTGATTAAAGCTTTCGAAGCTTGGAAAGATGCTCTGTCTGCTATAGCTATTGGATTGGCTACATTGGCAATTTTAGTGACTGGAAAGCAGTTGAAGACACTTGCTTTGGTATCGGCAGCAATTTGCTCAGCTGGAGTTTATGTTTGCTCAGTTGCTATAGCAATGAACACAACTAACTTCATAAGGACTCACAGGAGATTGTGAAAATTCCATAATTGAATTGTAAGTGAAGAATACATAATTTCAAACATTAAGTATACTCTTTCTACGTATGTCATGCCATAATAGTGAATGGAGATGCTCTCATGTTACTCTTGAACGGACAGGTCATATATAACGAGGAACAAATTGAATGAATCGGAACGACTTAGTTGCTCCGATAAATGAAAACTTTAAGAGAGCTCAGTCCCATGCTTCATTCGAATGACTAAAAAACAATCTAAGCAACGTAATGTCAGAGCACTCACCTCAAAGACAGTATTGTAAGTGGAAACTCTTTCAACATAAAACACTGCAATATGAGCTCTGCTGAATGTATTAGAGAACAAAACAAAAGTCAAGCACAAACAGTAAAAAGCAGCCCCAAGAAAGAAGAAATAAGACATACAATTTTCATTTACTTTGGTAAGAAAGGAATAGAATTACTCCCCGCAAAATCCGTCAATGACTAATCCAACTCTCACAAGTATTTGCTATGGCTGCAAATGATACTACAGTTCCTGGATAAATTTTTTAAAACAGTTACATAAGTATGGGTTAATATGGTTAAATCAATCATCAATGCAGGGAGCACCACTGAAAAGCTAATCTCATGTATCTATACGATCCATACAATCAAAAGTTGATTCTCAAAATCAATATAATGTTACATATGTTAGTTCTTAGTCCAAAAACAATCATATATAGCACAGGTTCTAAAACTTCAGCCATCTCTTCTCTTTCTCTCTACTGGAAACTGCATTAGATGCAGATGCATGAGCTGCTTCAGCCTCTGCCAAAGCTTTGCGAGTCTCACTTAGTTTCCTCGTAGCGGCTTCATACACAAGCTTCTCTTTCTTGTTCCGGCTAGCCATTTCCTCGAGCTTCTCAACTCTTGTTCTCAAATCCTTTACCTCATCGTCGTATGCAACTAAAGCCCGTCTATCCACATTTTTCCCGTCCCCTGAACTTTTATCTTTATGTTTTTTAGCGGACCCACCAAGCAAAGCTTCACTATGCATTGCAAGCTGGTTGTTGATAAGACTAAAGACATCTGGGCTTGATTCCTCTTTATCTTTTGCTGCCCGTGTCAATGCTGCAAACTTTTTGTCACGCTTCCTTTTACCACCTCTACTTCGTTTCTTACCTTGATTCTCTTTTTTACTATCAGTGGCTTCATATGACTTAAGAGCATGATCAAGAGACTGCTTTGGTTTGAGCACTTTCACATTAATGGGATCTAATATACCTTGGCCAGATGCACCCAAACCCATCCCCTCACGATAACCCATATCGGCCATCATCTTAGACGCAATACCCCTGGTGTGATTCTCCCACTTAGCAAATATGACAGTTTCTGTCTGGATGCCCTTTTGTTGACTGGTGCTTTTGAGAAATCCCAAACCCTTTGAGCCTATGTCTTCATAGTCACTAGAATCAGACTCTTCTGAACTGGAATTGCTTTCCTCTTCATCGCTTATTTGAGCATACTCAGATAATGTGAGAGCATCCACCCCGAGTTTTTTTGAGATCCCGTCATCTCGGAAAACAACTTGTCCAACCTCAAGCGTACTGTCCCATGATTCAAGTTCAGCTTCCCTCCAAATACCAGTATTATTATCTGAGAGAGCCCAAATACTGGATCCTATTAATGACTGCTCCCATATTGTTGGAACATACTTCTTTAGGGAAGATAATGGAACATCCAGTCCTGCACATACGTAGCTACGTCAACTCGTTGTGTCAGCTCTAAGGTCTTATAAGGTAAGGAGAAAGAAAAACAACACTACACCCACAATCAAGGAAGACTAAAACAATATTTTGCTCTTTATAATAAATAAGCTACTGTGATATCAAAACTAGGATGCACAAAATAATTTACATGCACACAGGCCCCCACCACCAAAAGCTTAAGAATGAGATAAAATATCAAATTCAGATGGATGGGAATGAATAAAGTCATCCATGGCACGATATATTACACTAACTCAGATTAGAATTTTTAAAACATATTATTTCAGTACCCACATTAGAAGGGGACAACGATCTATGATTTGGATATCCACAAGTTTTTGGGATTTGGAACAATGGGTTTTGCCTGTATACCTTTAAACAAGCCAAACAAGAAAGAGGAGTGAATAAAGGAGAAGAGGAAGAGTAAGTTTGACCCTTTTACTACGAAATATCAAATAAAAAACTGGAGACAAGGTTACAGCCTAATGATAAGGAAGACCAAACGTGGCAGAAACATATATTCTATGAAAGTTGTTAGAAAGGGAGCACCCAAGTGGAATTCATCTCTCCTACTTGATGCTCTACGTAGTTTGTTAAACACAAACGGATTTTTATTACCTCATATGAAAACAAAATTGAACGTGACAACCTTTGATTTTCTAAATCAATTGAGACCTTTAAAATATCCTATTTCCTAGCTACGCTCTCCAAGCAAACCTCTTATTGGTAATAACTCACTGAAGCTTGCGGAGAGATTCACAGAATGAGTTCCAGGATCTACTGACCCATGGTCCCGTACAGTAAAAACATTATAACATACCATGTGACAGGCGGCAGTTAGTACCAAACCGACATCGTTGCTGAA
Source organism: Datisca glomerata (assembly GCA_003255025.1). Classification (NCBI taxonomy): domain Eukaryota; kingdom Viridiplantae; phylum Streptophyta; class Magnoliopsida; order Cucurbitales; family Datiscaceae; genus Datisca; species Datisca glomerata. The sequence continues at coordinate 574,195 of QANY01003393.1, forward strand.
GGAAGAACTTGCATATCTGCACTTGGTGGTCCAATATTAGATAACAGTGGTGACAAACAGGGTGTTACTCCACAATCTAATTAGGAAATTTTCGAGTGATTATAACAACAATTGCATTCCAGAAGTTCTATATGAACTAAGCCCAACCAAAGCAGATCTACAGAGAGAAACTAGCAACCCAATCATATAATAGATGGGTGTGCAGGTATAAACAAAGAATCAGATGCACTTGAATTAATGAAGATAAAGCCAGTTTAACGATAGAAGATAACAGAACTCACCAACATATTTTCAGTTGTAGGTGTAAGGAACGAAATCTTTGCGGAATTAAAACCATTCAGTTCTACAATTTGACCATTATACCAGCGACCATCAGTGTGACGGAATCTACATTTTGATCCAACAGAGAAGCCTTCATCCTTCAGCGGGTCTGGATCAACATCAGCTGGATCAATAAGCTCTATCTTGACATCCTCATCATTACGTTTAAAAGCGTTTAGCACAGAATCAGCCTCTTGCAGTAACCTTGAGCGCTTAAGGTGAAGAAGCCCTTCTTCAGCATCTTTAATCACCCGGACAAGCTCCTCATGAACCTGAGAAATATAATAGCAATGTTTTATAAATTTCAGGGACTCGAGGTATTAAGAATAAACAGATACATATAACTCGATTCACTTCTGCAATTAGTCTCCGCAACCCCCCGTCCAGGGAAAAGAAATACCAAGATGTGATTTTTTTAAACTTCCAGCGAAACTTGAACTGACTTGAATCTCATCAGTAAACGTTCACATCCCAATTGATTAAGCCTAAAACGTCTTTAGGGTCATGCAAAGATAATGAACACTGTCGAATAAGCCCGAAATTCACGAGCACTTAAAGCAATTACAAATTCACATTGCCCAACACAAAAGCCATTTCAAAAGCTACGAAGTTTTGACAATTTATACACCCAAAATTAAAAATTTCAAATTATTTCAATAGTCTTTTTCCTAGGAGCCAAACAGAACATCTAGGGTAGGAGATAACGAACCGTGAGAAGCTCGGGATTGGAAGGGTCAACAAGCAGGGCCTCATTGAGGGCAGCAATAGACTCCTTTTGCTCTTGCAATTGAAGCTCTAGTTGCTGTTCTAGAAGTCTCTCTTCGACGCTTGCCATTGCTCTCTGCCGATACCTATGCTCCTGTCGGTGACCGTCCAAGAGAAACGCTGGTGCGAGCTATCGATATGTGACAGACTCAGAGAACAGAGGCAGGTATAGGGTTATTTAAAAACCGTACAGACCGTTTCGGTCTGAACCGAATTGATCGGTCTAGACGATTTTTTTTTTAATGGTCGGTTCGATCCTCCTTTTAGAGACGACCGAAAGCTCGGGCCAGTTTAGAATTTTTGTTAGTTCCGGACCATTTTAGGATTTTAGGTTAGCTTTCTTCTCTCCCTCTCGCATCTCGCCTCCAGTCCTCTCAAGTCTCGACTCTCCCTCTCCAGCCTCCCTCAGCTCATACCCTCTCCCTCAGCTCACGGGTCACGAGCCTCCTCTCGCCTCTCCCTCAGCTCACGAGGTCACGACGCCTCCTCTCTCTTCTCCCTCTCCCTCAGCTCACGAGTCACGAGCCTCCTCTCCCTCTCCCTCTCCCTCTCACGACGCCATACACCTCCTTCTTCATCCAAGTGAGATTGAGGGTTCCAACTTTACTATGATTATTTCTGTTGCTCTATTCTTTTTCCAACTCTACTGTGAGGATGTCTTTTTCTATTATCTGCATCTAATTTATAAAAGTAAATCTCTTAAAGGTGAAATTCGGTGATTTTGTTGCTCTATTCTTTTTCCAAATCTCAAGTCTTTGCAGAATTGCAGGTTAGATCTCATAGCAGAAACAGAGTTGAGTTTTAATGATGTTTGCATATTCTTATTGATCGTCTTTTAATGATGTTTGCATATTTTTATTGATTATCTTTTAATGATGTTTGCATATTCTATTGGGTCATTGGTGTTACTGTATATATATTTACATTTATATATGCCAAGCATAAATTGTGAATACAGGTTTGCACATGTAAGTTCATTTAGTTTGTTAGACATCCTTCTACTGAAATCATAATTGTATACTGACAGTGCTTAATGCTAAATGAACTCTAAATTTAAAGTAAAATCGGTATTTCAAAACTGTCCAATAACTACTCATGTATGTTGTATTTCTTTGCCCACCATATCATGCTCATCATTGTGAAAAATGGTTGCTCATTTTTCACTTCTTTATTTGTAAAAAACAAATTGAAAAGGGGAGGAAACTAAACTGATGACATTGTAATTGTAGTCAAACCTTCAAAAATTGAAAAAGGAAAGAAACTAAACTGATGACATTGAATATTTCAATATTGTAATATCCTTTCATTTTCCTAAACTTACAAACTTAATGACTTATGAAGCTCTTATATGTGCACAAAAATATATTTTGATTTAACCTGTGTATTAATTTCAATGAGACATTACAAGAGATTGTGGAAATAGATGAAGGTAACTCATTTATATATTGTTAATTATATTTTTTACATGCTTTTGAACTCATTATCTTCATGTTTTTTAACACATTGTCTCATGTGAATAGAATGTATCAACATGCAATAGGAGGTTGTCGTTACCATTGCATGATATGATTGAAGACTCGAGATGGATGAACTTCTATGTTTTTTTGTGTTTTTCATTTACTTTTTTTTTTATATTTGAATATTGGGTATTATTATTTGTATTTTGAAGTTTGAATATGTTTGAATGTTAGATACTAGTACTTTGAACTTTAGATATTTTTAAATGTTGGATATTGGTACTTTGAAGTTTGGATGTGTTTAGATATGAGAAACTCCACTGTTGATTCTTGGTCTGGTAGGTCCCAGATTTTTTTCAGATTTATGGTCCGTTCGATCCTCCATATAGGAGGATTGTGATTTTCGGGCTGGTCTTATTTTCCTTTAAAAGTCCGACCAGACCTACCGTTGAACACCCCTAGAAAGGTGGGGCACTAACAGATGTTTCAATGGGCTCGGGCTACCACTCTATCCAGAATATCGAACTCGCGAGATCAAAAGAGCGGGCAGCTGAAAAACTTGCACAGCTCCAAAAAAATAACTCAATTACAAATATGACTGAATTTAGTTCAGCCCCCAGACCAAATAAAATTGTAGTTCAAATCATCAAAATAGCCTATTCCTCATTAGACTACATTCCTAGAACCTTCACTGTTTTAACAATCAAACAAAACTCAAACACTTCGTTTCTCTGAACCCAATCCGAAAAACTCTCATCACTCAACAACCAAACAAAATAAAATTTCCTTCACTCTCATTCTCCATTCGCCTATCATGAAGCTCCATTTTCATCTCGATCGTGAAGCTCCATCTTCGGCACAAACCACACGCTGAAATCAGGTAATCTCTTCATCATTTTTGTTTGCAGTGTTACCATCATTTTTGTTTGCAATTCACCATTTTTTATGTCTACGATTTATCTATAATTTGTCTTCAATTTTCCATGGATTTTTAACCACAGTTTTCATAGCTTCTTGAATCGGTTTTGAAGGTTTTTTCACCACAAATTTAATGGTTTTCTATATCGTGATTTCAATGATTTCTTAGTGCTATAGTGATTTTATTTTCTAGGTTTCTAGTTTTTGTGATTCTTTGGTTTTGATTACTCCAATATTTAATTTCGAGCTTCCCATCAACATAAGTGACATATGCCAATATTTTTTTTACCTTAAATTATTAATTTACCTAATTATGTAAATTTATTACGTGAGTTTGGTTTCTTAAATTTTAGGTTAGTTTGAGATTTTGATTTTTAGGTTGCATGTAAGTTCATATATCCTACTTTCTTTTATCTCAAATTCTTTTATTAATAAATATGTTGAGAAGAGATTTTTTATAGTGAATAGTATTATTTTTGCTTAGTTTAGGGGTGATTGTTGAGCGTTAAAATAAGTTGTTAATTGCAATTATTAAGCATTTAATGTTGAAACACGCTGCTACATAATTTATTGATATATTGATATTTACTATTGGTAAATTATCGGTTGTTAATTAGTGTTTACAAGTTTTACAGAGAATCGTCATCAAAGACTAGAAATTGAGGACTTATCAAAATAATGATGCAAAATTACAATAGAGATGACATATAAACCTTCAACCTTTTACTACAATCTTTTGTAATTGAGTACTAAGTTTTTATGTGATGAACTATACTAATTTTATGATGATTTGTATAATATTTTTTTGAGACTGGATATACTATGAGATCTTTTTTGTACTTTGATTATTATTTCTATAGGTATATGGTAATACACTGCATGACATAAATTTATACTATAAATAATTTTAAAATTGAATGATATAATATTATGATAGAATGATGGATTGAATAATTAATGATTATTGATACTAATTTTATGGTGATGGATATAATATTTCGTAAACAATTCTGGAATGTGTAATCGTTATAATACTTTGATCACTATTTCTACATGTATATGATAATATACTATGTATATATAAATTTATACTATAAATAATTATTACATTACTAATAGGCTCGGCAATGATTATTCTCATGGACATAATAAACTTGACCATGAAACATTATCATACTTCAACAACACATCGTATGATAAATCTTCACAACCAACAATGGCTAGTTATACATATAAATAGTATATAATTATACTATATTATATAATAATATATGACATAATAAATAGTATATAATTATATACTACATTATATCATAATATACCACACAATAAACTTGAAATATGAAAATTCGCATAATGCATAAAATACTCTGTTTTGCCTCTGAAAAATAGAGTTAAACAAAGGGTCAATATGCATAAGTGAAAAAAATTATGAACAGTAACATAATTAGAAATATTCACAATATAATCCATAATTATTAATTAGTCTAAAAAATTCGAAATCAAATAATATGACTCATACTTCAATTAGTTAAAGATTTTAAGAATAATTGAGTCACAAAATAATATAGCATAACACATTGTTATACTCATAAAATAAAAAAACTGATCAACATCCAAAACCCTAAATCTCTAATAAATAAAATCATAAAAGTAGTACAACATTCTCAAACTAATTTAATATTTATTTATGATAAATATCTCTAAAACCTAAAAACTATTGAGGGAAAACAATAAATAATCAGAGAGAAGATGTTGTTATGAAGATGGTGAAATTCATGAGGTTATACAGTAAATCTAAAGATCTAATACACCATGCAGCCCGCCATTGCGTAAATCTAGCTTCACAATTTGTCAAATGCATTTATGCATCAAGAATTCAGGATAAATTTACTGATTAACACATTCGAATCAAAGTGATTGAGAAGTAATTTCATATAAAATTGACCGATTATGAAATTTTGCACAAAGAGAGGCAATTTCATCGTAGAGAGTGGGGGCGGCTTCGTCGTGAGAGAGGGCAGAGTGAAATAGAACCATATAAAACCTATAACTATTATCTTACGATAGGGTTATAATAGTAAAAGTATTATATAAATTAATTGAATCCTTTAAAAACATGTCATTCTTGCAAACAATAAAAAATTGGACCTTTTAACAAAAATCCATTAAAAATGACTCAAATATCTAATTTTCTCATTTAAAAAGTATTAAAACCTAAAAAGTGAACGTTAATTTTACAAAGAGCATAAATGTAAAAGATCACATAACAACATAACTAACTGACGGCCTAAAAAGAAGAATTGATCATATGTGCAAATCATAAGTTAACAGGACATAATACGAAATTGCAACTTAAAACATTCTAACTCTCTAATTTACACACATGTCCCAGCCCACGTTGAAAACATTTTTCTTACGGAAAATGGTAAGACATTCCAACTTTCCAGCTCAACTGTGATTGGAAAACTCTTTTTTTTTTACAAAATCGGTTGGAGTAAAAAGTTTATTTACAAAATTACATAGGATAGGTAAACAAAATCATTAATCATTGAAAAAGAGATTTATGTTTTTTAGACAAATAAGATTCATTAATCACTAAAGAGAAATTACAAGCACTAAAATGTTATGTTGTACAACAATCAATATTCAAAAAGGAAAATCTTGTATACTAAACAAATTAGAATTAAGAAATTACAACAAGATCATATACTACAAACAAATTGAAGACATAAACGTATAAACAAACTTGGGAAATATTTAATTATTTTCAAAAAATATTTAATGTAAAATCTACTAAAATTCTGGATAATTAGTAAACTAATATTAAAAATTGAAATCATATCAGTTACATGTTATGTATAACCAGAACTTATTATGTTCGATATGATTGTGTAACAATAATGTAAATTGGACAAGTGATATGTAGCATTGGCACAATTTGTAAATTTTTAAAATGCAATTACAAATTCACTAAAAAATTATAGAGTGATGTTATTGAAATAATCGCAAGTATAAACGAGTATTTTACATTAAATCCAAAAAAAAAAAAACGTTATTCCTCTATCAACTGGCGGGTAACTGAAAAAATCTTATAATGCGTGAGAAAAGCCCTAATTGCTCAGGGGCACAGGCAGAGCATAACGGAGAGGAGGGAGGGAGAGGGGGAGAGAAATGGAGCATAATCTTCACAGTGAACGCCACCAAGCAACGGATGGGTTAGTGAGCTTGTTCACAAAAGCGAACCACGATCTCTCAGTGGTTCAGTACAGGCTCGAGAAGGAGTTTCAACGAATCTACCCTGATAGTGTAAGATTGAGTGATCCATCAATCTTTTCCCCCAACTTTTATTCGAGATTTTTTTTACTTTTGTCTGGTTTATGCGGAGAAAACAAAAGGTCTTCCATGTCAGGTTCTAAATTTAGATGTTTCGGATATCCTTTTGGTTTCTGACCGAGAAAAAATAGAAATGTATTTGGAAAGAGATTTTTTGTTTTGAAGGAAACCATATCATTATCTGATTGAGAAAACTCTGCAGCGAATTGCTTTCTCTTTGTACTGCTTTAAACTTTTGTTTTATCTATGAATTGTAATGTGTATAAATAAACTTGTCAACAGGTAAATCCAACAAAAATAGTTTCCAGGTTAAAGAAGATACAGGAAGAGCTCTCAACCTTGAAAGAACAATGCCGTGAACTTTTGGCGGCCAAACAGGTACTTCATACCTTATCATTAGTTGTTAATATTAGGAGGAAGGACAACTATAAAGTAATTGTCCTAAAGTTTTATTTCTGCAAAACTCCACTGAAGAATGAATGAGCTCGATGCGCATAGTTTATAATGTGACTTGATATTTGCAGGACATAATTGATAAGGCTCAGTCAGTTCTTGTTGAGAACAGAAATTTATTGTACCGTATGCGAGCATCCAGGGGCATTCCCCTCGACAGTGATTCTGATGACTCTGCATTTGTGAACTTCAATCAAGTAATCATTTCTCTTTCAATCTGTTGTAGATGTAGAATTTATTTACTTCACAACCCATATGGGGTAGAAAATATACAATCTCCATGATATGAAACTAGTGAATTTTATTGCTAATGTAGGAATGGAATTTTTGACATTTCAATTATAACTCTTAGGCACTGAATCAATGATATAGAATCGTAAAATTATAATGCTTAGCGAAGCTTTCAGTGCCTAAGAGTTATAATTTACATTTCAATTATAACTCTTAGGCACTGAATCACTGATATAGAATCGTAAAATTATAATGCTTAGCGAAGCTTCCTTATGATACTTACCACAAAAAAAAAAAAACAGAGAGCTTTCTTTAGCGCCGTGCCCCTTGCTCTTTGTATGATAATCTAATGGAGGTGTTAAGTATTATATCGCTCTTGAAGTTGAAGTTACCGCTACGATGTTGTTTGTAGAATAATAAGGCCATCACTATAGCAGGTTTGAAATTGTTTGAAGCATTTGATAATATTCCCGTACTCATTAACCATTATTGACTGCATTATTCATATCAATGACAAATGTTCGAATTTTAGAATAAAATGATGTCATGATTTTCAAGATGAACACGTTGAGCATTTGGTTTCCGATTCGAGTGTCCACACTGTCTAGTGTTTTCCATATAAATTAAAATATTTTGAAGGTTGTATTTTCCAAGTGGTGTGTATTGCATTCTGCACCATTTGCCAGCAAGCAACCGAGATTGAACAAAGGCTTTTCTCACGAGTAGATACCCATACCAAGATGTTGTATGGAGCCACGTAGTTAAGCCTAAATGCTTTTACACGTCCTCTTCGACTTCGTTGATCTACCCACTCAGACTCTCACACAAATATAAGAGATATCAGATGGTGAATACTTCTAAACAATCTGTTTTATCTATATGCTGCAGATTATTGATGAGTGGACGATTCAAGTGAGATCAAGAATAGGCGAGTATTATTTAGCACCATAGCATTTTAATTTCTACAAGTTTTACCGCATAGTACGGAAAATGATAGGAAAGGTCAACTTTCCAGTTCAAACTGCAAAAATGGCAAAAAAAAAAATTATTTGCAAAGATGGCTGAAAATGATCAAAGTGAATAAATTATTTACCAAAGTTACACAGGCGTAAATAATTATTTACGAAAGTTACACAGGCGTAAATAAATTATTTACCAAAGTTACACGGGCGTAAGTAAATTATTTACCATAGTTGCGCAGGCGTAAATAAATTATTTACCCAATTCTGGTCATTTACAATAAAAAAGTTTTCCGGACATTTTTGCAATTTGAACTAGAAAGTTGATCATTTTTATAGTTCTCTCATAGTTAATAGATGATGACTGCATAGTCTAATCATGATTGTTGTATGTAAATAACTAAATATGTAGGAAAATTGACAAGCTGTTGAATTCAATAACCTCTCAACCCCCCCCCNNNCCCCCCCCCCCCAAAAAAAAAGAAAAGAAAAACCCCTGCCGACAGAGTCAGACGGTAAAGAAAAGATCATATTGTCTTTGATTTGAAACTTTCTGATGGATCCTAATTTTACCAATATCTTTGCATTTTCTGCTATAACTTTATGCGACTGGTGTTATAACCCTTAAACAATGTATGTCTTTTCTTGTCAGCTATATTAAGTGGGAGTGGGTTTATTCTGAAGGTGGATAATAAATATACTGATCAATTATGACTAAATTTTTATTCTGAAGGTGGATAATAAATATACTGATCAATTATGACTAAATTAAACACAATTTTGTTTATCATATTGATGCAGGGGATGAGCGAGACGACGCTGACTCTGACGATATCAATAAATTGCTCTTCTCTGCAATAGTGCACACTAACTAAATGGCTTTCACAGAGGAGGCTATACGCATTTTTTCAAGCTTTCAAGTATGTGACCTTTGAACAGTTGTATAATCAATTGCATATAGAAGTGTTGTTTCTGCACAGTGCAAACCCAGTTTGTTATGTTTGATAGTTGATTTGTATGTAATTTGCTACATTTTCTGTTTTTAATATTTGAAATCAGCGTTTGAACAGTTACTCTTAGGCCTGTTTGAAGTAGCACATGGATTCCCCCGTCAAATTTCGAAATCAACAAATTTGCATACGTAGAAAGAAGACTCTAGCATAGGCCAAAGCCAAAGGGGTGGCTTCTTCTTACATCAGTAGAGAGTGGTCAATTAGAAATTAAATCATGATACTATATCACCAGAATCTACAACTTTATGTACAAGAATTGATGTGTAATTGGACATTCATTTCAACTTATCAATGCCATAAAGGAGGTGTTTTCACAGATGAGTTGAGATGACTAAAAACCCCTTCATCCACACCCGTCAAGTAGGTTGCGAAGTCACTCTAACCCTAAACTTCATGGTATTTAAAACTTTTTCACACTAAAAACTCATGATTGCCACGGCTGCAACAATGATGGTATCATGTAAGAAATAAATCTCCTACATTTTCATAAATTAGCACAATAATATGCTGTCAGGTGCTTGCTTTCATTCGCAACTTTTGTTTCTTACATACAGAAATCAATGATCAAATACACGCTTTGGAGTGAGTATATAATTACTGCTCCTGTAACTATCATCACTTTATCATTGCAACTTTTGTTTCTTAGATACAGAAAAAGAAAAAAAATAGTATGGTATTGAAATGTCACTTTTCTAACATATCTGGCAGCATCAATTTGCAAATTCACAACTTAGATTTAGCAAGCTACTTTGAGATAGGAGGTTCCCCCAACCACTTAGCTCGAAAGCCAGTTCCCTTACAGTCCGAGCAGCACATAGAGCCCTGAAGAATCAAACATTTCAAATCAAAATAAAAGACACGGTACTTTGATGTAATATCTCTACTCCCAATTTCATTTTACTTATTAAGGATGTCGTAGTAAGTAAAGAAAAGTGGGCTGCTGTGGTTTCATTATACCTTGCCAGAACAGATAACACAGCATGTGTTTCTGGATGGTACTTGGCAGAGCATATTATCGCCAAGAATAAAGAAGCCTGTACCAGTACACCATTTGCACTCAACATGTCCTTTAGTATTGCAAGAAGTGCAGACAATTGGCCTTGGTTGCTGTAGCATGAGGAACAACAGAGCAGTTCAGAGAAATAAGCTACCAATTAATTAGTATGTTAGGCTCATAGCATCATGATCATCATCAGTTCATCGCATCACACATCAACCAAAGAAATGTCAAAGGCCCCTTTATTCACAGTAGAATGAAACTAACAACACATTAGTTTACCGGTTGTACATGCCAAAGCGTCAGCATGTGATAGCAGCACAAGCTACCACTGTATCAAATATTTACTAAAAGCTTTTAAAAAATGTTCTTGCAATGAACCAATATTTAACCTTGAGGAAAGGGCTCTTTGTATATAATCAGAAGAATATTTATAACAGAGAAAGAAATATACCAGTTAACTTCACAAAGAAGTAGTTTCACAGTACATACAGGAATCTGAAATTCCAAGTAGATTCTTAATTACGAATACAAACTATGGATTAACTGAATTCAGTCATGAGAAAGCATACAAGACAATCAGTCAATCACAGTATTAACCAGTGTTCCAAAACCGAAAATCGAAAAGCGCGGATACCTGAGAGATTAACCAGGCCTGTTCCATACGCTTAGCGAAATCGAAGGAGCTTCCGTACGAGTCAACCATCGAAGCTCGCACACCACGAACCCTAGAATTTAAAAACACCGCAGCAGTGGATGACCGATGGGGTACAACAGCCCCAAAACCGATTGGTCCTATTGTCGAAGATAGGAAGCTCTTACAATCAATTGGTTTAACCATAATCACAGGCCTGCTACAGCAAGTACAATTCATCATTACCCCTTCCTCCGATTCTTCTTCTTTTTCAGAGGCAGAATGAAAAAAAAAATTGCAGAGTGATTTGCTTGTGGTACAAAGCTAACAAAATTTCTCCCGTATTCAAAGAATATATCTAAGCCCCATAGCTTCACCGGAAAATAATATATATATATATATTATCGTCTTCGGCCCACGATTTTGTATTTTTATCGGGTTTCAGCTCATTGGGTTGAAGGAGAATGGTTGGCGCCAGTTGGCAAAGTTTCATATAATGATCACGAATATAGAATGCTGAAAAAAAATCATCAAAATGGTAGAATAAAAATTTTTAAAATAATCACTGCACGTGTTTTAAAATAAAAAAAATCACATGATCAAAAATTGTTTGATGTTAATTCTCAAAAAATTACTTTCAGTCCTAAAAAATTTATATAATATACATCGTATATATAAAATATATTATAAAAATATTTATATATATTATATAAATTTTTGAACATTACACTTAATTTTACTGAACGTGCAAAAATCTATTTTTTGCATTGAATTTTTTTTTAAGATTAGATGGTGGTTATTTTTTATTTTTTTTATTCTTAATTTTTTTTATTTTTTTCTTAAAGTGACTTATCTTAATATTTTTCTAAAATTTGACCCTCAATCACATATATGTTCAATATTAGACTTTATTTATCAGTCCAGATATAGTCCTTTGTATTTTTTTTTTTACAAAACTACAATTTTAATGATAATTCTTTCTTTGATTGATTGTTTATTTCATTAACTTAGTTATATAACTATACTGAACATATTTTATTAAGTGAATTATTTTTACAATAATTTGAAGTACAGGAAAAACCGCTGACCCAACTCACACCAAACCAACAATTGATGGATTGATTTGGATTTCAACTATATTGAAAAATTATATAAAACCAAACCAAACAGCTTAATATCCTAATCTAATTTATGAACTGAGATTGCTTATTAATTAATAAAATAAATTATTTTTTTATTAATTTGACAAAAAGAAAAATAGAAATTCTCAATGAAATTAAGATTATAGTGTATTCCAAATTAAAATGAGTGGTACTATTATATTATCCATAATCAAATATATATATATATATATATATATATTAAAAGGGGTTTAAAGAGGATAAACTTTTTATTCTCCTTTTATTCTTTAAAGTCTATTAAAATATAACACAAATTATACATTTCACCTCTTTTCTCATTTAATCATTTGATAATATCTTATTTTTTATTCAATAATAATTTATTTGTAGTTAGTAAAATAAAATATTTTGATAATATTATGTAATAAAATATGTGAATATCCGTATATTGATTTCAATATTTTTTATAACAAATATTCAATTATAAGTCAATAATAATTATTTCATTATAAATTTATGAATTAAATATTATATATTATTTATGTTATATGTAACATGAAAATTCATATAAATGAATATATAAAAATACATTAATATATTTTCATTCCGAGAATACATGATTATATTTTGATTAGGAGAAATTATATCTTAATATGATATAATTATTCTTAAGAATATTACAAAGTGATGAAATAAAATTATTTTCTATAATATATAAATAACATTATAATTTTAGTATTATAAATAATCTACTATTATTATTATTTTACTTTTAATTTAGATGTAGAATAATTTTTAAAGATAATGTACTAATTTCAATATTAACATCTTGTGAACATGATACTTAACTAGTAATGTCGTATCTCATACTAATTTTCTCTCTAAACTTTCCAAAAAAAAACACCAATCTTGAAATTGGGTTGGTTGTTTTTCTCTCCAACAATCATGAATTTGAGCAGAAAACATGATTTTTCATGATGGTGCTGCAAATTTCCTCCACAAGCCATAAAAATTAGAGACAGGGAAAGGCCTGAAGACGAAAATCTAAATCTGATCATATAAATTGATTGTTATTTTTCTTCTTGGTCTTGTAAAATTTATATTTTTTATTCTAAACCCTCAAAACGCAGTGTTGATTGTTAGCATTCCTACAATAAGATAAGAAATTAAGTATGATAATTAAAGGTTGAGTGGGAGTGTTACATAAATTTCACATGTAATGTAGCTTAACCGAGGTTAAATCCCTCCGTTAAGGGTTTGGTTTATCTATCCGCCAATCTGTTTATTAGAAAAGGTTTCAAAACTATGGAGAATGGTAGCATGTTTTAGTGAAACTTTCACGAGCGGTATATTTTTCTAAAGAAAATTATAAAATGGGAAAGTTTGGTTACTCGAATATGCTTTTCCAAAATCACCCAATACTAATGTTGCAAAATAAAAGTACTATGTAGATCTAAGAATTGATTACTTGATAGATGTTGTTGATTTAGATTTAGATTTCAGCAATCCAAATCAACTCAATATAAAACTAAAAAATCTGATTGTTTGTTTTTTTTAAGCCAACTTGCTTAAAATAAAAGGCTTTGAAGAAAAGTATAGATTAATTCACTAACTTATGAACGCTGTTTGTGGAAAAGTAATCCCCAATGCAATGTGACTTATTAAAATCTTCAAGGATGATGAGAAGCTATTAAAAGACAATAGCAACTAGGAACTAAGGAATAGAACAAGCTTAAAAGTCCTTGTTGAGGAGATCAGATCCATTCACTTGATAGGGGCTCTTTCTTAGGGCTTGAAAGCTGTAGGAAGTAAAGTTGCATGCAATCTTTTCGAACCTAGTCTACAATAGGGAGGGGCCATTATCGCGTGAGTTGGGGTAGGAAGATGATGCTGGCGGCCACTTGTCATAAAAGAAAAGTCACGTTTTAAAGCCAGATAAAATCTTCTCTCCTAACTACCGTACAATCAATATCTCATCACCTCATGCATACAATAGCTACGAGCTGCTATAAGTTCTTACACGAATATACTAACAAACAACTGAAAAAAATCAATGATTTTCTTTTCTTAAACAACTTATGTCATCTACACTTAATTAATATTTGACTAGATGGTTAAGATCTTTACTAAATTGGTAAAATTAAATAGAGGCTCTAATGTTTCTCATAATAATAAAGGATGATCCACACAAACTTCATGATAGAAAAATGTTATTTAAAATATACTTTTGAAAATTCACCATGATGTTTAGAGTATGTCATTGTAATGTGATATCATTGTATATAACACAACATAATTAAATATTTATTATTCATTTATATTTTAAGCATTATGAAAACATATGGTTCTCTCTTCAGTCTTCCCTCTCTCACAGTCTCATTACTTCATTCTCCAGTCTCTCAATCTCTTCAACAATCTATCTTTCTCTCTCTAACAGTGTCTCACATCTTCTTGACTTGTCGTTTCAATGGAAAGCATGATTATACCATGGCTTCATCAACACCAACCTCACCAACAACCTTTGTCCAAGCAGACACAAAGAGCTTTAGAGACTTGGTCCAGAAGCTAACTGGCTTTTTCGGTCTGTAGAAATGATGAATCTTTTGGTTCTGATCTTAAAATGAAAGATGATGAGCCTCTTGGTTCTGATTTTTTATTGAAAAATGCTGCTTGTTTACAATGAGGAAGGATGTATATATACAAATAATTCTAATGGTTGCCTATGATCTCCTATGATCTCCAACGGATGCCTACTTGAAGCCTGAAATCATTTTTTATCAGAAATGGTTAGACACTCACTGTGTTTGGTGAAAGTCTCTGTTCTGCTTCCCTCTTTTGCCTATGATGAAGATTTCCTTCTGAGGCTGCAACTTTTGCTTTTCTTTCTTCAACACTCCCCCTCAAGTTGGGTTCGTATAGGTTGATCGAGCCTAACTTGTTAAGTATTCTTTGGAGGTTATTTTTGTCAAGGGCTTTGGTGAAGATGTCGGCTAGCTGGTCTTCACTACGTACAAAAGGAATGGCGATTTCTCCCGACTGTACCTTCTCTCTTATGAAGTGACAGTCCACTTCAATGTGTTTGGTTCTCTCGTGGAAAACGGGGTTCATTGCAATATGACGTGCTACTTGGTTGTCACAGTGCATCTCTATTGGTTTTCTTATCTCGACCTTCATGTCTTGAAGGAGATGTCTAATCCATGTGAGTTCACTAGCAGTGGAGGCCATGGCTCTGTATTCTGCCTCTACACTTGACCTTGCTATAACAGTTTGTTTCTTGCTCTTCCAGCTTACTAGATTTCCACCTACAAAGACACAAAAGCCAGTTGTAGATTTTCTATCATAACTACCTACCCAGTCTGCATCAGTGTATCCAACTACGGAGTTTGCCCCGGTTCTCTTTATCCATATCCCTTGACCGGGTGTTCCTTTAAGGTATCTGAGTATCCTTTCTGCGGCTGCCTGGTATTTGTGCAGGGTGCGTGCATGAATTGACTGATAACGCTAGCTGCAAAAGTGATATCTGGTCTTGTAACCGTTAGATAAATTAGTTTTCCTACTAGTCTCTGATATTGGCCTATATCAATTATTGGTTGCTATCATTCAGTCCTATTTTCATGTTGGTTTCCATCGGTGTGCTAGCAGGTTTTGCCCCTATCATGTCTGTTTCTTTTAACAAGTCTAAGATATATTTTCTTTAAGATAGAAACAATTCATTTTTCGAGTGAGCTATTTCTATCCCTAGGAAGTACTTCAGTTTTCCTAGATCTTTAATATCAAACTCTCCTTTTAAAAATTGTTGAACACTCCATATTTCATCGTGGTTATTTTCGATGATGATAATGTCATCTACGTAGACTAAAATGATGGTAGTGGAGTTGTTCGTGTGTTTGACGAACATAGATGAGTCAGCCGAGCTTTTGACAAAGTTAATTTTTAAAAGAGACAAGCTTAATTTTCCATACCATGCCTTTGGTGACTGTTTCAGGCCGTAGATAGCCTTCTTTAATCTACATACCAGAGATGGGTCCGTTGCTTTCTCGTGTCCTGGAGGTAGGGACATATATACTTCTTCTTCTAGATTTCCTTGGAGGAATGCATTTTTTACATCCATTTGATATAGTTTCCAGCTGAGGTTGGTGGCAACGGATAGTAACACTCGGATTGTATTCATTTTTGCCACTGGAACGAACGTATCCTGGTAATCCACTCCATATGTCTGAGTAAAGCCCTTGGCAACTAGTCAGGTTTTATATCTTTCGATAGTGCCGTTGCTGTTGTATTTGGTCTTGTAGACCCATTTACATCCTACAGGTTTCTTCCCGTTGGGTAGTGGGATTATGTCCCAAGTTTCATTCTTTTCGAAGGCTAGAAGTTCTTCATTCATCGCCTTTCTCCATTTGGGGTCGAGTTGGGCTTCTTGATAGGTCTTTGGCTCAACTGTTTCATCAATTTTCCAAGTATGCCATGTGGATGTTAGAGATTTTATCATAAGATAGGAAATTTTGGATAGGGTATAGAACCTGATGGGACACGTAGTCTTTTAATCATGCTGGGGGTTGAGTTTGCCTTGTTGACCTTCTTATGATTACTGTTTCATCAGTGACAACTGCCTTATCAGTTGCTCCCCCTGAGGTAGTTGTCTCAGGCGCGGTTGATGCGGTATCATGTTCCTGTCTTATGATATCGGAGGAAATAATACTGTTAGGTACGGAAACGTTTGACGGTGGTTATGATTGTCGGGGTCCTTTGGGTAATAGGATTCTAGTTCTAAAAATTGTACATCGTTAATGGTTAATTGGGTCGTAGCACTTATACCCCTTTTTCTCAGCGGAATACCCCAAAAATAAGGTTTTGACTGAGGTTTTGTCCAATTTATCAAGTCTTGGAATGTGTACGAAACATGTACATACGAATACTCGTATGTGATCAAGGTTAATTTTCCTACCCTTGAGAATTTCTAGAAGGCTTTTCAGATGCAGTTTTACACTGGGTAATCAATTGATGAGGTAAGTTGCTGTGAGTATAGCATCGGACCAGTATCTTTTGGGTACATTGTTTTGGAGGAGGAGAGACCTAGTCATTTCAAGAAGGTGTCGGTTTTTGCATTCTGAGACACCATTTTGTTGTGGGGTGTGGATACAGGTGGTTTAATGTCGTATACCCTTTTGTTTAAAAAACTCAAAAAAATGTGTTGTTAGTATACTCGGTTCCATTGTCAGACCTAAAGATTTTTATGGTTGTTTTAAATTGAGTTTCAACTAAATTGTTGAACTCTTGAAAACGACTGAAGACTTCATTTTTTGATTTCAAAAGATATAACCATGTGGTGCGAGAGAAATCATCAATAAATGTAACAAAATATTTGAATTTATTATATGAATTAACTGGGGCGGGTCCCCAAACATCAGAATGAATTAATTCAAAACATCATTTTGTCGTACTACTAGATAGTGAAAAGGGTAACCTGGTTTGTTTTGAGAGTTTGCAGACTGAGCAACTGCTAGAGGCTGAATTACAACCAAGTAATTTGTTTAGGATTTTGTCGGAGGGATGACCGAATCTCCAATGTAATATTTTGTCTTTTTGTACTGTACTGGAGGTGGAAAGGCATGTTTTATCGGTATCTTCTAAGTAGTACAGACCGTTTCTAAATTTCCCTTCACCAATTTTCCTCCCGGTGACTCGATCCTGAAAAATTACTTTGTCAGGTGAAAATGTAACATTGCAGTTTAAGTCTTTGGTTATTTTACTGACGGATAGGAGATTGGAGTTAAAATTGGGTAGACAAAGTACGTTGTTAATGGTTTTTGTGAAGAGTGTGGTGGACCCTATGCCAAAAATTAGAACTTTATTTCCATTGGCTACCGTCACGTGTTGTGGTTTTTCTAATTTAGTGAGACTGTGTAGATTTTTTGTGTTATGAGTCATGTGGTCAGAGGCACCAGAGTCTATTATCCAGTGTTCTAAGTTATGACAAAAATTTGCAGATTTAGAAAAATAATTGACAGTATTGCAAATGGATGAACCTGAGGTATCGCGCAAAAATTCTCCAAATTGTTTGAGTAGTGTAGCCATCTGTGCGTTGTTGTCTGTGTGCAGGTCTGCTTTAACGGATCCGGATCTGTCCATTTCTTCCATTCGGTCGGGTTGGTACCCATTACCCGAATCAGGTCCGTCTGTCATGTGTGCTCTGCGGTCTGGGTCGAGTCGCGACCCGTGACCCGCTCCGCTGAAACCCTCGGTATAAAAGGGAAATGTCTTCGCGGAGCCCCCTCGCTCGTCACTCTTCGCGGAGCTCCCTCGCTCGTTCTGGAACTTTCTCTGGTTCTGTCGGAGATGAGGGTGCAGGTTCCAGGACCGGTCGTGGGTGTGCCCTTCCTTTCGGCAGTGGCTACATTTCACCGGCTCGCCTGGTTGTCCGCGGTGCCTTCACCCTTCCTTAGGGTTAGGGTTTCGGAGGGAGCCGCAGGTCGCCATGGCTAGTGCCTCCGCCTTGTCATCTCTGGTACGCATTACTCGTCGCTTGGTGTCTTCTCTTTGAACCATGGCTGAGACCGTGGCAAAAGTTGACTTCTTTGTCGACATCAAGATCTGAGCTCGGAACGCTTCGTAGCTTGAGTCAAGAGCAGTCAAGAAATGGAAAACCATATCCTGCTCAGCCTGCTCTTGGAGTTCCTTCAAGTCAGTGGTCATCGGTCTCAGGGTTTCAAGTTCTTTGAACTTAGATTTTAAAAACCCGGTTAACTCCGTTACTGATCTGTCCCCCTGTTTTGCTTGGGAGATCTCTCGTTTAAGTTCAAAGACTTGCGCAAAATTGTTTTGTTCACAATAGTTGCTCCAGATTTCTTCCCAGAGTTCCTGTCTTGTTTCACAAAAACAAAAGATTTCACTGAGTTTTAGGTCTATTGAATTAGTTATCCAGGTCATTACCTGGCTGTCCATGATGTCTCATTCTTGAGTTTCGGTCTGGTCTTGGCTTACTATCGTCCACGAAACCCAGTCTGCCTCTTCCTTTCAGGCTCACCCGAACCGCCCTGGCCCACGGTATGTAGTTGTGGCCAGTGAGCAAGATGAAGGTCAGTCTGGGATTGGTGTCATGGTGGTGAAGCTGGCCGGAGGTTGATGGTTCTGTCATATGTATTGGTTTTCAGAATCACTGCTCTGATACCATGTAGAAATGATGAACCTTTTAGTTCTGATCTTAAAAGGAAATATGATGAGCCTCTTGGTTCTGATTTCTTATTGAAAAAATGATGTTTGTTTACAATGAGGAAGGATGTATATATACAAATAATTCTAACGGTTGCCTATGATCTCCAATGGATGCCTACTTGAAGCCTGAAATCGGTTTTTACCAGAAATGGTTAGACACCCACTTGTTTGGTGAAAGTCTCTGTTCTGCTTCCCTCTTTTGCCTATGATGAAGATTTCCTTCTGAGGCTGCAACTTTTGCTTCTCTTTCTTCAACACGGTCCTTCAGATGAGCTTCCGGTCCCCTCCCTTCTAAAATATCTCCCGCCAAACTGACTCCCGCCGGTCACCCCACTGCCCCTCGCCGACCACCTTTTAAGCTCCACGAACGAAGACACGCCGTCCGAAAGCTTGAGATCAAGATCGGTCTCACCACACTTCATGACTCGCCGAGTCGTGTCTCTTCTTTCCTGACTCACTGAGTCGTCTCACCTTCTCCGAGTCCCGTTACTCCACTTGCGTCCTGGTCTATTTTTAACCCTAGTCCCGGTGCCGCTTCGCCGTTGTCACTGTTGATTTCAGAGGAGGAGAAAGCAATAGCGGATAAACGGTTTTATTCGCACCCGTCATCAGTCAGTACACCGAGAAATTCTAACCTGCCAAAACTCTTAACTCTGTTTCCATTGAGTTCGCCGAGTCATCGGGACCCGTAAAAAGTAATTGCTAAGGGCCTGTTGGAGGCTTATGGAATGGGGTATCTACTTTTCTTGCTCACAAATATGTGAATTTTTTTATGAATTGATATGTAATATATTTTTGTTTATTTTTGTGCTAAACTTGGCTGAGTTTTGATGCTCTCCAACTTCGATTGTTCTTTGTGTCTTTTTAGTTTGTTTTAAATTTAGGTTTTGAAAAATAAAAGGATTCAACACGGAATACTATATTGTATTTTGAAATATAATAAGAACCACATGAGTTTAGAATCATTTATGGATTATTTATTCAAATTATAATTTTTAACATTCTAAAAAAGTTCTTATGTGTTTTAATATTTCTTTTTTTTTTATCAAGATAAAAATGCTATTATTAAGATTGCAAACAAGAGAAGTTACATCCATGGAATAGCTACAAATGAAGACTATCTTTCTAAATATTGCAAACTCCAGAGCTACCAAGTTTAGCTAAATTATGAGGTAAACAATTAAGATCCCTATTAATCACGACATTGAAGGAGATAAATATTTTTGGACACACATTACCTTTACTTATATGAAATTTCTAATGGATGAGTGTTTTGATATTCTCTCTACCAAAATCACATTTATCATATCAATTATTAACGATATATTAGTTGTAAAAAAAATAAGAGACAAATTAATTTTAATAGATTAAATTTTGTTAAAAAATTGGATAAGTGAATAATTTGATATTGAAATTAATACTTCAAATTTTTTTTACTTTTTTTAAGTCTATAGTATATATAAATGTGACTAAGAAGGGGGAAACATTTTTTGAAACATACCCTCACTATTATATGAAATTCTGAATTGATACGTCTCATGATACTCTTTCTACCAAAATCGCATTTACTATTTTAATTATTAAAAATATTTGAGTTGTAAAAAATTTCAGAGATATATTAGTTTAAATAGAATGAATTACATCAAAAAATTGTATAATTTAATATTGAAATCAATAGTCTAAATCTTTTTACCCTTTTGAGAGAATAAGATCCATCAACAAAATAACAACTAGAAAACTAATTAACAAGAGTCAATATAAACATCAAATCAAAATATCATGAAAAATCACATCAAATCAAATATAACAATGAATCGAAATAGATGTCAGCTTCACAATACGATCAACAATCATATTGCAATTTATAGGAACATGTCAAACTGAGATACTAATTAAAACAGTTATTAACTCTTTATAGCAATATAAAATTTTTAGTAGATTGAATTCTTAATATTTGACATAACAAATCAGAAGATAATCAAATATTTTTATATATAATCATATTCATATTTAAATATATATTATTTATTATTAATTTTTTCATACATGTGACAATTGAGCAGCATGCTTAAAATTCAACCTAAACTTAGCATTAAATGATAGAATACGCGGAATGAAAGAATCACTCCCAATATCAGAATTTATCGCATTGGCAAGGGTCTGAATTACTTCCAAAGCATCGCTCTGAACTTCAATAATTGCCTGCTCCGGAAAATCTCCATTAATGAGATCCCAAAGAATTGCCCAAGCTTCAGCTGAAAAAACATCTTGGCAATGGTCAAAGAAACCATATCCAACTGAATGAATCGGGCTCGTTGGATCTCTAATTGCAAAACCCACACCACCCGATCCTACCATCCAAGAAGCATCTGTATATAGAACCGATTTCTGATTAAAAGAGTATGCGCCTTTCTCCTCACACTCCACCTTCTTCTTATCTATTTTCCCCGAGTTCGCCAAAGACTTAGAGAAGAAAGTAAACTCCTTCTCTGTAACAGCTATGGCGTCCAAAGGCTTCGAAAAAAGGTTGGTGAAGCAAGTAGAGTTCCTCACCTTCCAGATCCTCCATAATCCGTACGTAATCCATACAAGGATCTCCTCTTCGTTAATGGTTCCTACCAGCACCGAAACGATGCTCTTCCAACAATCAAAGAAATTTTCACCTTAAATTCTCTATGAATGCAGGTGGAGATAGCTTGCGAACCAAAATTGACAACTGAAAGAGGACTGAAAGAATATATGCTTACTCGATTCTGGTTCAACATTGCACATGGGGCAGGTATCGGTAATCTTCATCCCTCTTTTGGTCAGATTAGGTTTCAAAGCTAGAAAGTCTTTAGATGTTCTTTAAATAAAATCCTTTATTTTTGGAGGAACTTTCAAATTCCTTATTTTCTTCCAATAGGCTGCATCATTTGTAGGCTTGATGTTAATCCCCAACCCTTTCCTGCTTAAATTGTCATACTGAAGTAATAAGCAATTTTGTACCATGGCTTAACCGAATATAGACCATCTCTAGAGCCAAATTAGTTTATCCTCCTTAATAGCAGGATAGTTAATGGATTTGAGTACCTCCACATCCTCTTTATAGAAAACCTGCTT
Source organism: Datisca glomerata (assembly GCA_003255025.1). Lineage (NCBI taxonomy): Eukaryota > Viridiplantae > Streptophyta > Magnoliopsida > Cucurbitales > Datiscaceae > Datisca > Datisca glomerata. Next base: position 596,714 of record QANY01003393.1, read on the forward strand.
CAACAACTTAACATCCCAATATCCAGCAGGGAGGATAAGCTCCTTAACTTTCACAACAGATTGATCTTGGACTGACACGTTTAAACAATTCTGGCCTAGGTAGCTAAGGATCCTTCCCTATGCCCACCGTGCTCCCATCACCTATCCTCCAAAATAAGACCATGATTAAGATCCTTTGAAGATAATAAATGAAAGAGAAGTCAAAAGAAAGAAATAAAAGAATAAGTGTGAATGAAAGTGTGTGATGTGAAATTGAGTGGGATTTAGTGCTACATTAGAAACTCAAGGAAAATATGTTAGGTTTATAAATCCAACTCTCATGTCTTGGGTTTAGCTCCAAGAGACACCTCACATTTTGTGAGAAATGGAGGACCTAGATGGCACATGATCCTCTCCTTACACACGTGCGCTGAGCTCGATTTGGATCAAAGAATTATTTTTTGGATAAATTTTTTTTGATTATTTACTTGGAAAGGAATGCTTGGAGCTTTGAATTTGTCAAAACTAAATAAGTATCTCTTAGATTATCTGCAGAAGATAATTAGACCTTATCAACAGTAATTTCGTGCATGACCTTATCTCCATTATCCCTAATTTCGTGCATGATCTTATCAGTACTAACCAATTTTTTACTTACTCCCCAAGCTGCCCACGTTTTCCCTTGATTTCGTTCTGTCAGTACAATTTTTCTATGTGATTTCTATGTTGTATCTTTGTAGCCGTGTAACATGTTATTAGGTGTACTTAGTTTTACAGTATAGTGTGCATATTTTGTCTATCTAGTTTTGAATTTTAGTATGATAGTCCGTGTTTTAGATTTGAGATATGCCCATTGTATAAGTTACTTTTTAGTTGAATATATTTACCTTTTAATTAAATATTTTTTACGTATTATAAATAAATATATATAATTCTACTAATTAAATCTAATAAATGATTTTCTTATTCTTCGTTTTTAGTTAAAACATTTATAATTTTCTGACAACAACTATCATTGCATCTCACAGAGATATTAGGAGAATCGTTGTCAGAACTTGAAGATTTCAAGTCATCAGAATCAGTGAAATCCAAATCTTCATTACTAGTTTCATAATAATCTATAGATTCAATAATTTTAAATAAATCTTATTTTTCTTAATTAAAAAAATTTAATTGGTTCGTTCTAAATTTTTTTTAAATAAAGGTAGTGTGTGAGCACAAGGAGTAGCAACTTCGATTTTATCACCATAAGAAAACCTCGTTTTCATCACCATAATCAAACATTTGCATATTGAGAGAGATATAGAGAGTTCTGAGAGAGTCTGAGTGATTAGTTGCTATACTCAGACTTAAATCATTGTATCATGTAGAGACGATTTGTCGTAGTCTCCAAGCACCCTGTGGAGAATGATTATTGTCTTTAGGACATTACTTACGAGCAATCATCGATCTTCATCTAATTCTGCTTTAATTATTGAAATTTCAGTTGTATTTATTTTCGTATTTTCGTGTATGAATTCTGATAATTTTCATTGTAATCGTTTCTGTTACATTTAAGTTGTATTCGTTCTAATTATTGTATTCTTAGTTTATGAAAGTATTTTGTTCCATCACTACATACAATAAGATCTTCCTTTCATCCAAAATACTTCTCCAACCCCATGATGGCTTGTACCCAAGCTTAGAACTCAAAAATTAGAATGCTTAAAATATCTATTTTTAAGAAAATGGGGACGAAGAGAGTTGGGATTATGTAATAATCTCCAACCATGTTTGGCCAACATAGCAAGATTAAAGCAATGTAAATCCCTGAAAGCCCTACTACCCATATCCTTGCTTTATGTCAATCTGCTCTAGGATGCCCAAGAAATACCAGATTTATTCGTAGAAGAAACCACCGATACTTCCCGAACCGAACACAAAGGTCATCAATAAGGGTTATCGGAAGCTTGAAGCAAGACATCGCATAAATGGGAATGGATTGAGCAACAACTTTGATCATAGTTTCCCTTCCTGAAACTGAGAGCCATTTCTTACCACCTCGTAATATGATTAATAACTCTATCTTTTATATCATTAAATAACTCCTTTTTTTAGTTCAACCAATGTTAGAATCCAGACCAAGATACTTGCCAAGACTCATACAAGACTCCATTGTGTAAAATAACAGCAAGATAATTCTAATTCGAAGTGCTAACATTAAAGCTAAAAATAACATTACTTTTTTGAAAATTAATAACCTGACTTGAGGCAGCACCATAAATCCCCAGAATATTAGCACTCAATCTGATAAAATTCAGAATCCTTGGCTTTGCAAAAGAGAAAACTATCATCTACAGACAAAAGGTGTGAAACAGAAAGCCCGAACCTTGAATTACGGAAACCATGCACCAAGCCACCCCGTTTCACAACTACCAATAGTGAGGAGAGAGCTTCAACACAAAGAATAAATAAGAAAGGATAAAGCGGATCGCCTTGTCTGATTCCTCTCTTTGGGTAAAAAGTGCTCGAAATAACTCCGTTAACAATAACACTAAAGGAGAGAGTCGAAATACAAACCCAAATACATTTACACCAATTATCTAAAAAAGCCCATTCTTGTCATAATAATAGCATCTTTCGAACCCTTATTATCACGTGTTCTCAACGAACGAAGGATTTCGTGAGCAATCAAGATAATATCACTAATACTCTAACCCAGTATAAAGGTACTTTGAAAATGATTCACCAAATTACACTTTGGAAATGATTCACCAAATTACCTATAACATCACAAAGTCTATTAGTTAATATCTTGGAAATAATTTTGTAGGACACATTGCAAAAGCTAATTGGTCTTAAATCGGCCATGGATTGAGGGCTTTTATTCTTAGGGATGAGAGTAATAAACGTATGGTTAATGTCCTTCGGCAAATAAAAATTATCAAAGAAATTGCGGACCAAACTGAATAAATCACCCTTAATAAGCCCATAAAATTACTTGAAGAAATAGGCTAAAAACCCGTCTGGCCCATGTGTCTTTGAGCCCTCAATACCGCCCAGAGCCTTTTCTATTTGACTTTGTTTTTTCATAATATACAACTTTAAGGAGTTGCTTTAAAAAATAGTAGATTCTCAATAGATTTTGGTAAATAACAGGTATCCTAATTAGTCGATAATTTTGAACTAAATTAACCATTATCTGTATATAACATGTTAGATATTTAACGTTTATCTTATCAAAATTTGTCAACAGCTGGTTGATGACATGACATTAAAAATATGTTATTTAACTTATCAGAATTAGAATCAATCATTGAAACCGAAATATTTCCTATCAGAATTAGCTAAAAAAAGAAAACTACAATCAATCATTGACTATCATCTTATTTAATTAAAAATAAAAATAAAGAATAACGTTTGAATTGAATTGAATGGTAATAAATTCTAAAATATTTAATTAAATACAAGAACTTCATCAAATCTGATTATGAAATCTGTAAACTGAAGTTTAAAATCGTCAACAGTTAGTTGATGACGTGACACTAAAATTTTATAATTTACTGTATCAGAATTATAATCAATCATTGAAACTAGAATATTTCCTTACCAGAATTAGTTAAAAAAATTGATATCAATCATTGATTATCATCTAATTTAATTAAAAATAAAAAAATGACGTTTGAATGGAAAGGCAATTAATTATGAAATATTTAACTAAATTCAAGGACCCTACCAAAATTAATTATTAAATCTATAAATCGAAGTTTAAAATCACCAACTACGAATTTGTCAACGGCTGATTGATGACGTAAATTAAAAATATGTTATTTACCTTATAAGAATTAGAACCAATCATTGAAACTATATTATTTCTTTATCAGAATTATCTAAAAAAAATAAACTAGAATCAATAATTGATTATCATCTAATTTAATTAAAAATAGAAAGAAAATATAACTTTTCAATTATAAGTTAATAAATTCTGGAAAATTTTAATTAAACATAATGACTCACTATCAAATCTGATTATAAAATCTATAAATTGAAGATTAAAATCGTCAACTATAAATGCATCAACAGCTGATTAATGATGTTAAACTAAAAATCTATTATTTACCTATAATTTAAAAAAACCAGATATTTTTTAAATTGACTTTCAAAACTTATCTATTTGATGTAATTATTTTTTCTAGTTTCCACTCTTCCACTGAGCGGCCAACAAATTCTGCTCCCCTATCATCTAGCCTACTAGCAAATGAGCCCATAACAGTTAGTCTTTCAGTATTTCATTTTACTTTATGTACTGAAAGATGTTATTTATTTTTATTTATCTGTATTTTAATGCAAAAGAAAAAAGATAGTTCATTGAACTTATTATACTAACATGCACAACCAATATATTATTTCATATCATAAATATTTTTTAAGTAGTACAATACAATAAAATATTATACATATTAAAATATTTCGTCACATGCACCGCATATGCATATGTTACATAACTTATTCGATTGAAATTAGAATAGAAAGATCATATCGAAATTAAGATATGAAAAAAATCAATATTATTGGTCATTTCAGACGTGGACAAAATCTGACTTTTACACTCAATTATTTGAGAAATCTGACACTGAATATAGTTTGTTTAAATATCATAGTCATTTTTTTAGTTTGAAAAATGATAGACATGACTCATATTAGGTTTCATTGACTGAAAAAAATTATGACCATTAAATTTCACACTAACACATTTAAATAATATATAATTACCCTTTATTTTATTCTCAATTCTGAAAATATTAAAATTAATTTTCTTTAATATTTAAACTAAATTCTCCTAAACCTAAAAAAAATATCTGGTTGATTTATGTTTCGGGTTAGAAAAATTGTTGGATCAAAATTTTTACATGATAGACTATTAATAATTTTTCAAGCTAAATTAATGTTTGTGTCATTTAAAGAAAATATAAGAGATATCATAAAACTCACCATTATTTTTTTTTATCAAAGTTACAAATTTTAGTCGCAATGAAAATGTATTACACATAGACCGAGAACTCTTAGGTCCAGTTTGTTTCGAGTCATCCTTCTTTGTAATCCTATTGTAATCATTTTATAATTTAATCACAATGTTTGTCTGGAGTAATATTTAAATAATGTTGCGATCCTAATTTCATGCAATCCTAATTTGTAATATTTTGAAGCAATTGAAATGCAGATAAAATAGAAACAATTCTAATTTACAATGACATTACAATTCTAATATCAAACAAAATTACTTTCATACCCTCATTGAAATATCCTCTCTCACATTTTCTCTCATTTTATTAATTTAATTAAAATTAATTTTATTAATATTTAATTTAACATTATTAATTTATTTAAATATTAATAAATAATAATAAAATCAATGCTAAAATTTCACGTGAAAATATTTTTTATTATATCTTCTATTTTATTAATTNATATTAATAAAAATAATTAAAATTATTGTTTAATTTTTATATGAAAATATTTTTTTTATTATATCTCTTAATTTATTAGTTTGATTTAATTATTTTAATTTAGTCTAACATTATTAATTTATTTAAATATTAATTAAAATTAATTAAAAATTGATGTTAAAATTGCACACCAATTTTTTCTTAGATAATATATAACTAAAATGTCATTTAAATAACTCTGTTATTTACAACAAAAATTAATTTATATCAAATATATTAAAAATTAATTATCAATGATCACATCATAGATTACTATATATAATCAAACATTGTCATCTTATTTTACAAACAGTTTAATTACACGCAATGGATTACTAATGATCATTTTAAAATTTAAATTATGAGTGTCGCACACGTTGCACACTTCAAGTTTGGGGTCTTTGATAGTCGACGCGTTGATGGTGTCATCATCGTACAATAAAGTTTGTTTGGCAATGATGAGCGTCAGATGGTTTTGAGATAGATGGTAGTGATCACAACGGCACACGTTGTATGTTTTTGGAAGTGAGGATCTTTAACCCAATTACTAGCATCTTCAGACATTTTAGCAAAGAATAATATTTAACTTCTAATTGGATAAGTAATGGCTCAATTTTACTGTTGATGAAGATTAATTAGATTTGACCGTCATATACTATATTGAAGTTGATAAATAGTATGTCATTATACTCATATTAAATAATATTATTTATTAAAATATGTGTAAAATTTTCATACATAATCTAATTTAATTAGCCACGTCAATTTCCACACTTAATCAAAAATCAAATATTATTTATTCTACTATCATCATCTTCTCTTCTTTTTTTGGTCAAAGATAACTGCATTAAACATAAGAAAAAGTCTACTATCAAAGCAATGCCAAGGGGAAAGGGACGAATAGCTATACAATCAATACAATATGCGGAACCCAGCTTGGCTAAACTATGAGCTACGCCATTGCTAGATCTAGGCACATTATCAAAATCCTTCTTAACAAATAGAATTTCATGAATCAGGGACATAAGATCTCCATCCTTATTGCAAGACGCGTTTAGCATATTAATCGGTCTCAAGGAATCTGAACAAACGGTAATATTCGAGTTATGCTAAGCACGACATTCCTCCATCGCCCATAAAACTGCCAAAGCTTCCCCTACCATTGAATTCAACATGAATTTCATTCTTTTAAAGTCAGCAGCAACTACAACATTGTTTGGATTAACCAAACACCGACCCAAACCTCCATTTTTAATGGTTAGATTCCGAGCAGCATCTGTAAAAAATCTCCAATAAGAATGAGAAGAATTACCCGTGATCTTGCTTGCTGAAATAATTTCAGAATTACTCAACTCAGTTCCTTGTATAGCTTTCTGGACGGTTTCAGTACTTAGTAAGCCCAATTCCTTAGCATCTCCTTGCATCCTCTTTAATTCATCATAGGGAGTTGTTTCTTTGTCATTGGAAACTAAATCATTCCTTGATTTTCATATTCTTCAAAGCCCAATAACTATCCATTTTAAGCGGTACTCTCAGTCTAAAATAGGAAAATTAGTGAACAACCATTGCCAAATTTCATTTACATTATTTCTCAGAATATCCGTGCTTTTCAAATTAAGAGGGGAAGCAAACCATATAGCTTGAGAAAATCTGCATTTAAAAAATATATTGATACTACTTTCTAACTCTTCTAAGCAAAAGGGACAAGTGAGAATCACTTGCATCCCCCTATTTAACAAATTTACTCTAAAAGCTATATAGTTATTCAATACCTTCCTCATACAATATTTAAGCTTGGACTGATATTAAGTTTCTTCAAACTTGTCCAGGAGAGCTTTGATTCGCTATCAATGCTTGTCGTGTGTTCTGGAGCTTTCCCCAAGATGCCATTCCTTTTTAAGTCACAAGCTAGATGGTAGCGGGACTTAACGGAATATTGACCTGACCCGAAAAAAAATCACATAAGATTATCTTCCCTACCATATTTACTAACAGGAATGTCCAGGATTAAATTAAGGCCATCTTCATATATCTTACTATAATCGCAGCCTTCCCCATTATGGAGAAAGAGTTCTTTCACGATAGAAAAGTTTCCTTTACGAGTAGATATGACTTTAAATGAAAGAGGGCGAGGAAGCCAGGGGTCTTTTCATATACGAACCGATTGCCCGTTACCTATATTCCAATATAAACTATGGAATAAGATTTTTCTACCTTTCAACAATCTTCTCTAACCCCAGGAAGGTATATATCCCAATTTGGCCTCCAAAAAACTATAATTTCTAAAGTATTTGCTCTTCTCTTCAACTATAGAAAACAAAGAAGATAGAACTTCAGTACATATAATAAAAAGATATGGTGATAGGGGGTCACCCTGACGAATATCTCGTTTAGGGCATATAATGTCGCATGTTTCTCCATTAATAACAACTCTATATGCAAGTGAAGAAATACACATATAAATCCATTGACACCACAATTCCGGGAAGCCAAATTTATGCAACGTCTCGATAATAAATTTTCATTCAATTCTATCATAGGCCTTAGACATGTCAAATTTGAGAGCAACCTCCCATTTCTTCCCTTTGGTCCGGGTCCTAAACATATGAAGAATTTCATGAGTAATTGTTATGTTATTAGCTATAAGCCTACTGGACACAAATAGACTTTGAAACGGCCCTATAATCTTATTCATAATCGATTTAATTCTGTTGGCCAACACTTTCGATATGACTTTATAAGAGACATTGCATAGGCTGATTGGTCTCAATTGAGACATAGTTTTAGGATTCTGATTTTTAGGGATTAAAATAATGTGAGTAAGATTAATATGCCTAGGAAATGTACTTGTATGAAAGAATTGATAAACTAGTTATGTTACCTCTGTTTTGACTAGTTCCCAACACTGCTGATAAAAGGCCGCGGGAAAACCATCCAGTCTTGGAGACTTTGTTGGAGCTAAATCAAACACAACCCTCGTAATGTCTTCTTTAGAAACCAGACAGATCAGTTTCTCCTTATCTTCTTCATTAAGTCTTTCATTTAGACCATTAAGGGCAGTTGAAATCTGATCCTTATTTGGATTTGATGAACCATCTACTCATTTTTGAGTTCAGGGTAGTTGAGTTATTCGCCGAGAGAGAAAAATTGTGTACTTGAGTTTATCATTTGTTCCCTAGTAAATCAGTGGATGAATTATTTAACAAATTATCTGGTATGAAATACAAATATATATCAAATGTTAAATGTTGATTGATATTCAAGCTCGAAAAATAAGCTTACTGGTTAAAAAGGCCCAATTACTTAAATTTAATTGATAATTAAATATATTTCACAGATGAAAAACGAGGTTTTTCTTTAATATTATTGGCGTAAAATTAGATGTTAATGAGAACGCAACCTGGAAATTGCCGTGCAATTATATGATTTTGTTGGCCTTTGGATGACCATGCAAGACCTGCAACTAGAAATTAAGGTCTGAAAGGATTGCATCTTTCCCTTTTTTCCGACTGTTTATTTGACTATTTGTGTCCATCTTCTTGCATTTTCTTTCCATTTGGACGGAATATTTCATCATATATTTTTAAATAGATATGATGAAATCTATAAAAGTTTTATATTTAAAATACAATTTTGTAATAAATTTTTAAAAATATCATATATAACATTTTAAAATAAATACTTAATGTAATAAATTGAATTAAATTTAATAGTTATTATATTTAGTTAGTTACTATTATATCTTTTTATTTTTAATGTATATATTCAATTATTTATTTTATCTCTCATATCCGTTAATTATATCTTTCTCCTTCCACGTCTCTCTCTCTCCTTCCACGTCTCTCTCTCACACTCATTATATATATAATAACTCTTTCTCTCTCTCTCCCTCTTCCCCATTTCTCTCTTTCACTCATATTATATATATCATTTCACGTCTCTCTGTCTCTCACTCATTATATATATAATAACTCTCTGTCTCTCTCACCCTTCCCCGTTTCTCTCTCTCACTCATATTATGTGTGTGTGTTATACATTATATACATATTTATAATATTTGCATCTATATACATATATGTGTATATATAATAAATATAGATTATATGTACATACATGTGTGCACACATATATAATATGTGTATATATACATGATATACACATATTATATATATATATATATATATATATATATATATGAGAGAGAGATGTGGAGAGAGTGAGAGAGAGACAGACGTAGAAGGAGAGAGATGTGGAAGGAGAGAGGGGGGATAGATTTTTAGTAAATTTTTCAATTTTTTAGCATTTTTAACATATGGGAGTTTCCAGTCTTTTTATTGCTTTTTTAATTATTATATTATATATTAATTAATGGTACAATAGCTAGTCTATTATTTTTTTGTGTGAGTCCGTTTACACTAGTTATTTTTTATTATTATGAAATTATTTATCTATTTTTTGTATTAATATAGTAAAATGTGTTTATTCATGTGTGAAGTCCTTTTTCAAATTAATAGCTTTGCGCATCACTAGGGTATTCAGGGCCGGCCCAATGAAATTCTGAGCCCTAGACGGGAATATACAAAATAATATTCAAATTTTATTTTAATCTAACAATTATTTTATATATGAGAAAAAAACAATCTAAAAATTATTCTGTTACATTTCTAGATGTCCTTGGAAATCATTAATCAGTAACTTTCCTAAATCAATTAACTCATAAATAGAAAACTAATAAAATTTAAGTTAAATCTATAAAAAATAACAATAAACACTTACATCACATGTGCAAGTTTATTTCGAGTTTATAAGTGATAATACTAATACAACTACATCAACAAATCTTATTGTAAACATCTTTCAAGAAATTTATAGATATTGAATTTTGTTGAAGGTATTAGAGTATATCATACATATATAGATAATATATTGGTTCCAATAATATTATATTTATGGGAGTAATTAATGCTTAACTTTTCAATTATATTTTTCATAATCATAAATCAAGTAACTATCGAAAAAATTTTAAAAAATAAAAAACCCGCCCAAATCTACCCTTGAAATAACTTAAATAAATTACTTCCCTTTAAAACTGTATTTAAGAATCACAACTACTCACACTAAAAATCTCTTGGAAATCACTAATTAATAATTTTTCTCAATCAATTAACTCCTAAATAAAAAAACTCATAAAATTTAAATTAAATATATCAAAATAACAACAAACACTTGCATCACGTATGCAAGTTTATTTTGAGTATATCAGTGATAGTAGTAATACAACTACATCAACAAATATTATTGTAAATTATTTTCAAGAAATTTATAGATATTACGTGTCTGTGAAGGTATTATAGTATATCATACGTATATATATATATATATGATATAATGATTCCAATGATACTATATTTACGGGAGTAATTCACGCTTAACTTTTCTAATTACATTTTTCATAACTGTAAATCAAGTAACTACTCAAATATTTTCAAAAAACAAAAATCCTGCCCAAATCTACCCTTGAAACATGCTTAAATAAACCACTTCCCTCCAATAAGGTATTACCAAAAAATAGACTAATTTGATCTCATGGTTTTTTATGATCGATTTTAGTTGTTCAGTAATATGAATTATCTATTTTGGTCGACCGATTTTTGTGAATTTTTGTGATAAATATATGATTGATTATGTTTTGTGACTTATATGTCGTGCATGTTTTTTATTTACTTCTTATCACAACATTATTTTTATACTATTGAAACTAAAAGATATTGGATATCAATTAGTATGTGCTACATATATGTTACGAGTATTAAAAAAATTAACCATTGTTTTGAAATATACATGATATTTTATTAAGTACAGCTTGATCGTTTATTTATTGCTTAATCAATAAATTGAGTTAGTCAATAGTTGATATCAATAATTTCAATTTTCATAGTCATTACTAACTAATAATGATTGATAGTCAATAATTGAAAATAAAACAAAAAAAATGATATATCGTTACTTAATAACTAATATGCTATAATAATAACAATATATGAATAAGTACTAGAAAACATCATCCATTAAATCTTGAAACATCATCCATCAAAATGAATAAAAAAACAAAACATTATTCTGAAAACATATAATCCTCAAAATCTAATATCTATTTTTTATTTCTTTGATTGACCATTGGTTGACGCTACCGGTTCTTGCATCTTTTTTTATTATGTCCGATCATATGCACCTTCCACATTTATCTTGTTAAATTCACATATTGATGAGATCATCTGCTTCTGCAGTCTACCAGCCGAACGTCTTGGCTTTGGGGGTATAATATGATGGATTTGAATTTCTTCTGAAATATTCTATTGACTATTATTACCAAGAGGATTGATCAATTTCGCATATGACTATTGATTCAGAAGATAAACTAATTATTGAAATACATGTATAATTCACTAAAATGAGAAAAATGACTTCAAAACAGAAACCACGAGATCAGACAACAAATATCTATTGAACTGTGACATTGAAATACATATATAATATATATTGAACAGCTAACAATGAAACACATATTGAACAAATCAAAACAATATTTACCACAAATGAAAACACATAAATAACACAAAAACCTCACGTAAAATAAAAAAGAAATGATGAAAATAAATTTTGATCAAAACACGTGATAGAAAATATATGATGAACAGTCAAATGAAACTGAAATCAATGCATCATCCATTAGGCTAATCTAATAAAAAAATAGATAAAAATAACAAAACTAACCTTCCATGTTTGTATTTAACAATCATGGAGTACGAAAGAACACGCACTACACTTATTTTCTTCAAAAATACAACCATGTAGCTTCGAGTTTGTCTATCGATTACGGAGCAAGAATTAAATTGGTTTTTTGTGCAAAATGAAATTGTATAGCTTTGAGAATGTCTATAACTAATGGAGAAAGAAGAAACACGAACCTACACCGGTTCTCCTTTAAAAATGCTGAATATCTAGAAGTGATAAAGTCACATATGAAATAGATATTTTCCTTACCAAAATTTAGATAAAAAAAGAAACAAAATCAATCATGGATTATCATTTTAAAATTTTTTTATAAAAAAATTAACGTCTGTATTAAATGACAGTAAATATCAGTATGTCTAATTAATTGTAAGGGACTCATGAAATCAGATTATTAAATATGTAAGTTGAAGGTTAAAATCATCAACAACAAATTATCAACAGCTGGTTACTGACGTGACATAAAAAATAATATTTACGTAAAGTGTGAAAAACCCTATTATTTCTTAAATTAACTTTCAAAATTTGTCTAATTTATACAATTACTTTAATTACTATTGTGACATGCTAATGTACGTGATGTAAGATCAACTATATACATCTTAATTCAAAAAAAATTATTCTTTTATAATACATAAAGTGAGATTATATACATTTTCAGCTTATAACGGTGTGAAGTGTCGCAATACAACACAACATTTTTCTTTTCAAATATTCTCTTCTTTTCTAAATATAATTAATTAGTTCGCCATATCTTCTTCAGGTCATGTTTTCTCAAAGGATCAATGAGATCATAATCCACATGTGAAACAATACTCTATAGCTTCTATGGACTCCACTTGATGGAGACAACTTGTCAATATTTATACAATTAGCGATTATTAAATCTAATTTAAACAAGCTTAATCATTTGGATAAGGAAGAAAACTTAAACTTTGAATTTGGATGGGTCTCGTTCCTCGTTGAATTTACGTTGATATAAAATTAGTAAATATTACGTATCATGCAGACAACAGAACAAAATCATAAATTGCAATTGTCCCATATGAATAATTGGTCTACAGTTGCACAGCAGACTGTGTTGACGGCTATAAATGGCTGATTCTGATTACTTTAATTTGGATGTGATAATGTGTAAAACAAATCATGCTAATTGTTAATGTTGGTGCTAATTCAACTGTTTATCGCTTATACTTTACCCAATCAGTCAATTTAGCCCTTTAATTTTTTTAAATCTGTAAGATTTTACCTTTTTTTTTCAAGTTATGTTTTATAGTTATCGTCATTGTTTTGGCTTGAAATTTAATTCATATTATGTTAGATGATATCGTTTTCAAGTAACTATTTTATAGCTTGATAGGACCTCCAGAACAATGTTGTTTTAGTCACTGACAATCAAACGTTGATTTGGACGGTGGGGTCGAGTTACAAGGATTTTGACATTCTGTGGGTCAAATTGGCCGCTCAAGTAAATTGTAGTGGAATGCTTTGAAATTTATTATTATTATTATAAACTTTCACGTTTACACTTTGTAATTGTGCAGTTCAAGTCACTCTATAAGTTGAACTCATATAAATGTCTTCATTCTTTTTCAATGCTTTACAACAAGGGGTATTTTGAATTGTGAAATTTAGAATGATCGTAATAATTGAATTGATGATAATTGAATTGATGGTAAAACATATTTAATGTATTTTATTGTCCATGATAATTTATAAAATAATTAATGATAATTAAGATTATTATATTGAGTTATTTGGATAAATATATTATTTTCATTTTTTGTTAGGATTTTTATACTCATTTTCTAAAACTCAGAATTTTATACTATGACCTACCACTATCAACATAAAACAATTACAACTCTTTTTCTCTCCTCATCATTTCCTTTTCATTCTCCATACAAAGATCAAATCAACAATGGTTGACATATACTCACTCCCACACTCTTAGCTCCCATTGTCTGCTTCTGCTTCTTCTTTAGCTCCCATTGTCTGCTTCTGCTTCTTCTTTAGCTCCCATTGTCTGCCTCTGCTTCTTCTTCTCTCGTCTGCTTCTGCTCCTTCTTCTCTCGTCTGCTTCTGCTCCTTCTTCTCTCGTCTGCTTCTGCTTCTTCGTCTCTCGTCTTCTTCTGCTTCTTCGTCTTCTTCTTCTCCTTCTTCTACTTCTTCTTCTTCTCCTTCTTCTTCTGCTTCTTCTTCTCCGTCTTCTTCTGCTTCTTCTTCTCCTTCTTCTTCTGCTTCTTCTTCTCCTTCTTCTTCTGCTTCTTCTTCTCCTCTGCTTCTTCTTCTCCTTCTTCTTCTGCTTCTTCTTCTCCTTCTTCTTCTGCTTCTTCTTCTCCTTGTTCTGCTCCTTCTTCTCCTTGTTCTGCTTCTTCTTCTGCTTCTTCTTCTGCTTCATCGTCTGCTTCTTCTTCTTCTGCTTCTTCTTCTTCTACTTCGTCTTCTTCTTCTACTTCGTCTTCTTCTTCTTCTTCTTCTTCTTCTTCTTCTTCTTCTTCTTCCTCTTCTTCTTCCTCTTCTTCTTCCTCTTCTTCCTCTTCTTCTTCTTCTTCATCATCTTCTTCTTCTTCCTCTTCTTCTTCTTCTTCTTCTTCCTCTTCCTCTTTTTCTTCTTCTTCCTCTTCTTCTTCTTCTTCTTCTTCTTCTTCCTCTTCTTTTATTCTTCTTCTACTTCTTCAAGACCCTGTGACCCATCCATTTTCAGCGAGACCCGACCATTATTATTCTTCTTCTTCAACGAAAGAAAACTGGTACCCATTCTTCTCTTATTTTTTACGCATAAAATACTTCAAGTAATGGTTCAAGTAGTCACAGAATAAAATCAACTATTTGGACGGAACAGCTACTTGAATCCTTCAAGTAGCCACTAATGTTTGGGTTGTTGATGCAAGAAAAAATAACTACTTAAAGGGTTCAAGTAGTTATAGACTCGTTCTTAACCCTTCAAATAGTCAAGTGATCTCCACTTTACTGCGGTCATAATAAAATCAACTACTTGAAGGGTTCAAGTAGTTAAAAAAACTACTTGAACCCTTCAAGTAGTCACAAACTCTCTGGATAAATGAGTACTCGAATGATTCAAATAATCACATGGTCTCTAGATGACTGACTACAAGAATCAAAATTACTACTTGAAGAGTTCAAGTAGTTACTTGAACCCTTCAAGTATTCACAAGCTTCTCTGGATAATGATTACTCGAAGGGTTCAAATAGTCGCATGCTCTCTAGATGACTGACTACAAGAATCAAAATGACTACTTGAAGGGTTCAAGTAGTTATAAAACACTACTTGAACCCTTCAAGTATTCACAAGCTCTCTGGATAGATGACTACTTGAAGGGTTCAAGTAGTTATAAAAAACTACTTGAACCTTTCAAGTAGTCACATACTCTCTGGATGTCTGACTACAAGAATCAAAATAACTACTTGATGGGTTCAAATAGTTATAAAACACTACTTGAACCCTTCATGTAGTCACAAGCTCTCTGGATAAATGACTACTTGAAGGGTTCAAGTAATATTTTATAACTTCTTGAACCCTTCAAGTAGTCACTTGCTCTCTAGATGACTGATTACAAGAATCAAAATAATAACTTGAAGGAATCAAGTAGTTATAAACCACTACTTAAACCCTTCAAGTAGTAAAATAGTCTTTGGTTCCTTAATGAGAATAAATATAATTATTATTCATAAAAAAATAACTACTACAAAATTAAATAAACTTTATAAGTGAAAGTTTTTGGAAGTTTTTTTTGTCTTAAACAGATATATCTGAAGTTTAAATGTTGGTGGTACACGGTGGTAAATGGGAGAGAAACGGTGTGTTATTCATTTTTAATGATATAGGAAGCTCACCGTTAGACATATCATCGTTGTACTTACTAAGAGGTATCCAATATATGATACGATGAAATAAAATTTGATCTAACAAAATACAATATTTCAATGAAGTTTTTATACAAGACTTATGTGCCCTCCCCACCTGCTGAAATTTTAAATGATTGTCACGTGAGGTTTTTCATTGCCAAGAATAGTTCTGAAGCACTTCGTACTCCTTTATATGTCACTCTCAAACCCAAACCTAGGATAATTGTTGATAATCTTACATGTCCAAGTCAAAGTCAGGTTCTTAAAACAACTCTCACACAACAAGATTATTATGGTCACATTCCATGATTTATGGGTGAAACAAGTCGGGTTCTTGAAATAGCTCCCTTGCAGCGTTATGGTCACATTCCATGTTTTATGGGTGAAAAAATGGTTGATAGTGATGAGAATAATGATAATGACAATTTTCATTCAGGGGAGTCTTACTGTGGGAGATATGATGATGATGATTGTCAACAAGATGTTAATGATGATGAACTTGAACAACCTGACAATGATGGTGGGCTTGATATTGGTTTTGATGATGATCTTGATTTTGGGCTATGTGAGGAACCAATTCGGGATGATCCCTCTACCTTACTAGATTTGAATAGAAGACCAGAGGCTAATGCACATCCTTCATCAATGCCAAGTAACATTGCATCCTTGTCACGATCATCTTATAATGCTCTGAGATTATCACAACTAGAGGATTACGAGCATGTAAGTGTCTCGGATATGTTAGATACAGAAGAAATCTACCAAGACAAAAATGAGCTTAAAAGAGTTGTTGGACTCTTGGCAATCCGTCAAAACTTTGAGTTTAAAGTCTTCAAATCCACACCGACATTGTTGGTGATTGTTTGTGCTGAGAAAACATGTTCATGGAGGCTACGAGCTATTAAGGTGTGACTTTCAGAGTACTTTAAACTAATAAAGTTCATAAAAATCTTATCCAATTAGGGATCTCATTTGTTGGTCAATAAGGACTTGTAGTTGACCTACAATGCTTCTTAATTCCTGTTTAATATCAACAACTTCTTTTTTCAGCATTGTTGAGCCACCCTTAAGTTCCTTAATATCAGAAGCCATGATGCCCAACTTCTTTTTGGTCTCATGAATGAAAGCATAGACATCACCCTCGCCACTATCAACAATAGCCCTAAAAGTAATCTACTCTAACACTGGAACTTCTTCAGCCACAGTTCCACTTTTAAGTAAAGAGCTTGGCAAGTCCACCTCTTCCTGAGCAACAGCCTCAACTTCCTCAGCAACCCCATCATTCTTAATTGCTCACTACTTGAAGGGTTCAAGTAGTCAAATACAACTACTTGAACCATTCAAATGGTTACTTTCAGAGTCAAAATCACTATTTAAAGGGTTCAAGTCGTTAGTTACAACTACTTGAACCATTTAAGTAGTTACATATTTTGACTTTCAGTGTCAAAATTAGTTTTGAACCACTTTGATTCTTTTTTGCCTCGATTTCTTAACTTGAAGGGTTCAAGTAGTCAGTTACAACTACTTGAACCCTTCAAATAGTGATTACTTGAACCCTTAAAGTAGTTACATATTTTGACTTCTAAAGTCAAAATCACTTCTTGAAGGGTTCAAGTAGTTAGATACAACTACTTGAACCATTCAAGTAGTTACGTGTTTTGACTTTCAGAGTCAAACTTACTATTTAAAGGGTTCAGGTAGTCGTATACAACTACTTGAATTGCCACTACAAAAATGATAAACAAGAAAATAAAGTGTTCTTACCAATTTACGAGCAAAATATCATTCTGCACTTGTTCATGCGACACAATGGTGTTAGTCGTCCAGTTAAGTAATCTTAGAATGATTAGCAACCTTTTTCGCATACAGGTTTCCAATTGTGGGGATGACCTAATATGCCCAAACCTGTATAAATCAATAATATTTATTCTCTACTAATTCTGGAATCATAAAAAAAGGGAATGAATATACCTGAAAAGCATATGAGAAACCCCCTAATGCATATGTATACTCAACAATTTTTTTCCCAACCTTCTTCATTTTCTTTTTCTGACTTCCACCTTCTTCCTCATCATTAACTTCTTTGGGAAGGGCATTCTTCAAAGCCGATATGGTCCTCCCAAAGCAAACCTCCCCCCATGGGTAGCTATTGAAATCATCCAAATTATCAACTAGCATCACCCACATATTACCAATCTTATTCCTTCTCTCTTTCCCATGCATATTCTACAAAAGTAAAAATATTTTACATTTATACTTTTGCTACTTTTGACTAAGAACAGTAAAAAGCATGAATAATTGTCTAATTATTTGACAACTAGTACAATAATTATAAAAACGACAAATTACAAATATTCTCTCGATAATTGTTATCTTGATCTTCGTGTCTGTCATAATTAATATTGTTGAAAAGTCATTGTGACTTGTTTGTTGTACAATGGAGAGCGCCATTACTCTCACCCTTTGATAATTGCTATCTTGGATGTTGTGTCTTGAATGTTGATTGTCGCTTGAAAAAGTCATTGTGACTTATTGTTGTACATTGGATTCCTTTAATGTGGAGAAGCCATTGAAGACCATTAAGATCATTGCATTGTGCTGAGGTATCATTATGATACATCTTCAAAATTACTTGATTGTCTGATTTTGATTATTCCAACATTGGCATTTTACCAAGGACAAATTCTTCTATTCATTTACTGATTGATCTGAATTTGTTTATTATCACTGAGATTGATATTATTGAATGGCTCATTTAATTATTGAGGAGTAATTTTTCTGGATGATTGGTAACTTGATTCTATGAATAGTTTAGAGTCAGGTTCATCTTTGTTCTCCAAGAAGAGAAGCATTTCTTGGATTAATTCTTTCTCCAATTTGGATTTAGGCTTGATGGCTTTTGATTTACCCTTTGAAAAGGTTTCAGACTCAGGTTTTGATTTGGGTTTGGAGGAATTCAAACTTGATAAGTTTATTTGTGGAGCTAGGTTAATTGGCTCATTAAATTTTAATGGAGCTTGGGTAAAAAGATATGCTAATCTCATATTGTGATGAACACTAATAAGTAATGGATGCAATAATTTTCTGGGTATTTAATTTATCCCACCACTAGACATAATATTCTATGGTGAGGACCTCATTTTTAACCAAGTATTGTCATTTCAAAATTCAAAGTATTTTGTATTTGTTTAAAAACCAAAGTATTTGGGGAAATGAGGCCTTAATTAGTGAGGGCTTGTAAACCTTTGAAAATAAATTAGAACATTATTGTAAATCAATTGGAAAAAGTTCGAAAGTAAGACCATAATTGAACCACCATTTTGAGAACCGATTTGAAAAATCAATTTTGAAATTGTTATCAAAATTTAAAATCTAAAAGTGAGAAAAGTCACTACCTTGATGCAAGAAAATCTCGTGTCATGCATCAATATAGTTAAAATAATTATTGTTTATATTTAAAAGTATTTTGAAACTTGAAGGATGGATTTTCTAAACCTTCATAGTTATGATCCTGGGGATAGAGAAAGAATGGTAAATAATTCTTTCCTCAGAATTTTTTATTGGGCTAATTTTTATGAATTTTATTTCTAAGAGGATATCTCTGAAAAAATTGAGAATTTTGTCATTGTGTCTAAGGGAATAATGGAATTATGAAACGAAATGGGTTTTAGCAATTTGTGTTGGATCATTCAAATGAGCAAATGAAAGCTTAATATGAATGAGATTATGATAAATTGGTTGGTCAAGTGATTGAACATTTAAAGATTGAGTATTTGATAATGGGTCAAATTGTTTGACCAGAGTTAATTGGTAATCGGGTCTGATGGACCCAAGTATTATTGATTAGGCTTGGTTTTGAGTAGAAGACTCCTATTTGATTTGGGCCTTAAAGGTCAATTGTTGAGTCAAAGACTCTTCTATTATTAAACCATTATTCAC
Source organism: Datisca glomerata (assembly GCA_003255025.1). Lineage (NCBI taxonomy): Eukaryota > Viridiplantae > Streptophyta > Magnoliopsida > Cucurbitales > Datiscaceae > Datisca > Datisca glomerata. Next base: position 616,759 of record QANY01003393.1, read on the forward strand.
ATGATTTCTTAAAGTGTTATTGCTTTTCTATTAAGGATTCCACAACATGCCTATGATATTTTTGAAATCCAAATAAAGTTCCTCTTAATACCAAAAATTCTTTAATTGAGAATTCAAATTTAAAATTTTCTTGTCCTAGAAAGTTCACAATTGAATTTATTTTGTTATCATAACATATTTCATTATCTTTGTGAAAACCTATTTTTTTATTTTTCTCATACCATTGAATTTAGGCTATATTGGAATCATGCCTTCTGCTTTAATGCAACTTCTTCCAAAAATTTATCTAATTCATTAGTCTAATCATTTTTTAGATATTCAAATTCATTATGATCATAATTAATTGATGAGAGTTTTGAACAAAAAGTAGTTGTCCTACCATTGATCTTCTTGATTTTAAAAGGATTTTGGTTGAGTATTTTAGGCTCTACTTTTCCGTATTCTAGTAGGTCAGGTTTGTCAAATTGCCCCATTCCAGAATCCTGGTATAATTTCCTGCAAAAGATTACAACTAGGGTCAATAATTTAATTATTAATACATTGGATAAATTAAATATTGAAATCAAATTTATTAAAGATAGATTGTTACCTGGTAAAACTTTGTTTGGAAGGAATCTAGAAACATGTTTTGCATATTCATAATTAATTAAGACAATTTTTTTATTTAATAAGGCAAATTGTATGATTTGATTAGTTGCCTTAATAATGAAATAAATTTCAAATTCTGAAAATCTAATTTTAGATTGAAATAATTTGATTGTTTTTGCAAAGATAGCTAAAATATTTTATTTTATTATCTTGGCAAATAACTCAAAATATTTTTAGTACTGTTTGTCATATTTAAAGAAAATATTATCAATGTAAATAATAAAGAAATTCAACCAGTATTGTTTACTAAGAATGCAGTCAATTAATAATTGATTAAAGAATTCAATCATTGTATTCTGAAATTTACTTGAATCAAATTTAAAATCAAATGATATTATTTTCCATTTATAATGATCACATATAATTTTGTACTTATCAATCTTATTTATCTGGATTTTCCAAATTCACTTTTTGTGTCAAAGTCAGAGAACACAACAGTATCTCTAAATTTGTTGATTAAGTCTCTTTTATTTGGTATTGGATATTTTATCCATTCCAAAATCTCTTTGAGGGGCTTATAAATAATTACTAAACAAGAATCTTATTGTTCAAAGATTTTACTTTGAAGAGCATAATTCTGACGTTGTTATTCAATTCTTCCAAATTTTATTTTTCCTTGTAAAAACCACAATTATTTTTCTTTACAAGAAATTAAATTGATGGATTTGAAAATAGGATTTTGTTTTGAAGTTTTCAATTTCTCATTGCGGGGAAAAGAAAGAAATTTGAGTTTAGTAGGTTTATCCATGGAATAAGTAATTAACCCACCATGCTCTGTTGTAAAAGGATACAACAAAAAAATGAATGATTAACTTAAAATAATTTTATTAGTCATATTTTTTGTTGAGACAAATGTTACATTGTCTTGGTAAATATGAACTTTGAGTATTTCATAATTGATATGCATTTGAGTACCATTGAAGAAGATAAAGATTCTTTCATATTCTTGAAGTATTTGGGAGGAACTAGTCCTTCTTGCATATAATTCAAATCTGCTCATGGATCAACAAGAGTTATTGTTATGGAAAATTCTTGAATTATTATTTTGATTACTATGTGCCATTTTTTTTATTTTGATCTGATTGAGGATTTGGATGAAGTGTTCATTATCTTGATTGGTGATAATAGGTTCTTCAATCAGGAATCTACTAGGTTCTCCTAGTTCACTTGATTTAATTAAACTCTCTATTTTTAGAAGGTTTAATTTTTTAGTTATTTATGTGTTAGAATTTTTTAGTTTAATATTTTTAATTTATTTCAGAAGTTCCTGTAAAGAGACCTCTTTTTCTTTTCTTTTCATTTTGTTAAATTTTTTAAACGTTTGTGGAATGCTTGTAGTATTGTTATTATTAGATTTATAATCTTCTTTCTTAAGAATTATTTTATTAAGTCTTTCAAGATATTCTTGTTTTACTACGAGATTTTGAATTTTGCTAATTAAATCCAACAAGTGGTTTTCATTTTTATTTAGAACATTAATTTTTTTATAACAACTATCCCTACACCCCATATAGATGTTAGGAAATCACTGTCATAACTAGAAGAGTTAGATTTTAAGAATTCAGGGTTTTCAATTCTCCTAAATCATCATTATCACTCATATAATATTCTATGATTGTAAACAATTCTTGTTTATGTTCATTAAAGATTTTTAATTAATTATTTTTTCTTGACAAATATGACCATTCTGACCATATTTAAAATACTTTAATTTATTAATAATTTATTATTGAATTTTCTTCTAGAATAATTTTTATTCTTAGAGAAACGTTTGTCAAAATTTCTATTCTTGGAGAAGTATTGGTTAAAATTTTTATGCTTATTTTTGTGGTATTGTCTCCTATAAGGTTTATGATTCCTTCTAGGGTTTAAATGAGAATTCTTTCTATTTTTCTGGGAAGGAGAAATAGTGGACAAACCATACTGCTCATAAAAATTACCTAATTTATATTTTGTAGTTTTATTTTCTTTTTTAATTTGTTTATTGATTTTTATGTCAATGCACCATTTCAAACTTTCCTTATGTATTATTGTACCGTGGGCGAGACTATTATAGTCTATATTACCTAGATTATTACTAAGGACTGTTCTAACTTTTTGTGTGAACAAACTGGATAATTTATTAATGAATCTTTCTTTCCTTGTCATTACTCTAGATAAAAATATATTTTTTATACCAGTTGAAATCACTTAGGGTTGGACACCTAAGATTAGTGAATTAATCATAGATAAGTGAAGTAATATTACTCGACCTTCCAATGAAGTGTTCAATTATTGTATAGAGAAGTGTATTGATGGTATCATGTATTGTTTCCTGATGTTTTTCAATAATTGAGGTTCCTTCAACATCAATCTTTACTGCTGAAAAGATGATATTTTTGGATTCTTCTATGAGATATTTTTTCCACCAGGAATGAAACATTACTGTGAATCCTGTGACTAAAAGATTAATTACCTCATTATGAAGTAAATTGTATGTAGCAATGTAGTTGTTTGCAACTATCACTATGTGTTGAAATTTATTGAGAACTTCCTACTCAGAAGGTCCATCAATATTACATTTTGAGCAATTTATCCGCAGAAATAAAAAAAATGGTTAACTAAAGAATTATCATTAATTTGAATGTTAGGAAGAACAAGTTTTTTAGGGCATTTCCTTTCTAATTTATTAATTTCTCAATTTTTAAATGTATCTTCAATATTATTAATGTTTGAAGATTCATGAATTGTGGAAGATTTTCAGGCAGATTCTTGATAATCAATCTTTAATTCTTTAAGCGGTTCATCAAGAAATTTTTTATGCCTAATTTCAAATTCTGATCTACTGTCTTGGTTAATGACTTTAACAGTAGAAGATGATTCAACATATTTATTCTCCAATTCTTAAAGCGTTTTATCAATCTGCTTATCAAGAGGAATAATTTTTAAAGTGGTTTTATTTGAAAGATTTATTAAAGGTTTTTCTTTTACAGTTTCATTAGATTCATGAAGATCGTCAACCTTATTTTCAATTATTCTGGTTGTTTTTTTATTGTAATTAGACTTTGATTGGGGTGATTGAGTCGTTCAGTCAAAATTTTTATTAGGTTCTTCTTCCTGCGAATCTTGATAGGAGAAGTTGTGATTGGAGAATTTTTATGGTTAAGGTCCTTAACAGAGGATGATTTATTAATTTCTAAAATTTTTAATGCTTATTCAATATTTGAAGATTCATAGGTGGATTCTAACTTATGAATATCTAATTCAGAGATATTGTTATGGTCAATAACCTTGACAAATGATTTAATTTCTAAATCTCATATGGTTCCTCAATACTATTTGAAGATTCATCGTTTGTGGATGCTTCATAAGATTCTGACCTACAAGATTTTTTAATTTTATTATTAAAAGAATTATGAATTATGGATGGCTCATAGGTAGATTCTAACCTATGCTATCTAATTCTAAGATATTGTCTCTTAAAGATTTTAACCTTCTAAGTATTTCTTCATCAGAAGTTTTCTCATAATGAATTGGGAAATGTTCATTTAAATCTTTTTTAGATGGAGAATTTTCTAGATTAATTCGGATTTTTTTCAGGTGGTGATAAATAACAGTTACCACACTGGAGTATTCTTTAACCCATTTAGATTTGAGAATTATTTTAATATTTTTCTCATAAATATCTTCGATATAATCAAGAAAATATATGTTAACTTTGTATTTTTGCATGAATGTCTTCCATTCAGCAATTATGATTTTTCTTTGATCCATATCATATGAATTTCTGAACTTATTATGTCTATTAAGATTGGTTGAGTCATTATTGTGTTGATTTATACTCGCCCAATCTAGTTTGTATTTTTGGTTTAGAGTATTTGGATTCAAATTTTTAGAATTTCTTAATTCTTATTCTAATTTTGAATTCTAAAATCAATATATAATTTAGGAAAGGAACTCCTAGGTATACTAGACTGGCTATACTTCCTAGTTTGAGAATTAAAAGATTGGTAATTAATTTTATTAGATTGTTTATTATTAAGGTTTGTCTGACTTTCTTGAGAACTTATTCCTTTAGGTTCTAGACATTTAATTTTTAAATTTTTTAATTCTTGCTCTATTTGAATCCTAATATCCTGATCATTACTAATGGAAGAAAACATCTCTATGAAAGCAGGAGGTGTTAAACATTAGTCTATCTTCAAATGCGGGAAGGTTAGATGTTCAGTTCGATGAGGGCAGGTTCCTACACATTAATTGATTGATTGGGAAAGTTGGTTCCGTAGCATTAGAAGCTTAAGTATCTGGAAAGAAGGAGGAATGAGGATGTAGAAAAGAAGAGACGGTCTTAGACGTAATCTTAGTTGTTTAAATAAAGCAGCGGCTAGGTCTCTGTCTCCAGATTCACTGATTCAAGGGTTTTATATGGGATGGACAGAAGAGTTTGAATGAGTGAGTTACTTTAGAGTTCCAACAGTTTCCTTTTTCCCTTTCAGCCAGTCCAATAGTTCATTTCACTCGAAAGCGGGTAGCCATTAAGGAAAGTGGCTGTTGGAAATTTGGGTTGAACCGGTTCTGCCCCACCCCTAATAGTAAGTACCAGTGAGAGGGAAAGAGCACTCCTACCCTTTAGCCAAACAATACAAGAATGACAATCCACCTATTGGTGTGCTGCTGCCCTCAACCGGCCTGATCATCCCAATTCGGTTGTCCTTACTAAGAATAGATCCATGGTCCAGAAAAGAAACTTCTAGACTTACTAATCTTATAATTGGAAGACTGTTAATTAATATTCTGAGTACGTTTTTTAGTTTCATTAGAAAAAAGTATTTTTTTCATGCCCTTTCCTATAAACATATATTTTTCCTATTATTTTTCATGATGCTGAGGTTTGAAGAAAGCATCAGACCATTTTGATTTGTATATTTTTTGGGGGAGATTTTAGGTATATTCCATACCTTATGATCTAGTTGATAATCTGAAAAGTATTGAAATTGTTCTTCACTATGATCTACTTGATCATCTGAAAGATATTCAAAATTATCATCTACTTGATCATTTGCATAGTAATTAAAGTGTTATTCACTTATTGTGTCAGGTATTGCACTTATTGTAGATTTGATGCTACAAGAAGAATTGCTTCCAACTGATCTACTCATTGCTCAAAATAACTAAATTGTTCTTATTATGGAGAATTTTATATTGTATTTTTGTTACTAACATTGTGGTAACTTCTACAACCTTCTATTAGGCTTTACTTTTCTCCCTTTTGCCTCTACAACCATCCTACCCTCAGGATTTACGTATCTAAGAGGTCTTACATTGGTACTTAAAACTAACTAAATAGAAGCTGATACGTCAGCCTCTGACAAATAGATTTACAAATTACATAAACAAATAATACAGAGAAATTATCAATTATGAGAATAACCAGCCACTTGGGCGGAGAGTGAAATTAATTATAAGCAATTATTCAAATAAGCAATAATAATATCAATAAACACCCATAACATGCGGTGAACAGTTTAATTAAACAGATATTGAAGTAGAAACAGTAAATAAACAGTATTATCCCCACCAACTTTGACTCTGATACCAAGAGATGCGGAATCAAGTATAAATTAAAGCAGATATTGATACGGAATCTTTGTCTTCTGCCAATGGTACTCATATGCATATCAAGTATTCAAAGAAGCAAATAAGCAATAATAAAATAATTAACAAGCCATAATAGGCGGTGAAGAGTTTAATTAAGTAGATATGAAGTAGAAATAATAAATGAATAGTATATCCCCACTAGGTTTGGCTCTCATACCAAAGATGAGGAATCAAGTGTAAATTAAAGTAGAGGTATTAAGATGCAAGAAAATAAACAGTAAAAACTGTATTGTGGTGTAAGATTAAAAACTTACACAAACAGCACATTATTGGTAACAATTTATTAGTGCTCCCATTCACTAATTAATGTTGAAGGAAAAAATAAGAAGAAAGATTTACAAAAAAAGGGAGGAAGAAAACTTTCTTCTAAAAAACCAGTTTTTCTCTCAAATGGTTTAAGAGTTAAAAACAAGTTCTCATGAACAAATGGGAGAGGGATGCCTATTTATAGCCTAAGAAAATTGGAGTTCATCAGGAACTCATCACTTACCTGAACTATTCTTTTCCACAAAAGTAAAAATATTTTACATTTCTACTTTGTTTACTTTTGACTAAAATAGTAAAAAGCATAAATAGTTGCCTAATTATTTGACAACTAGTACAATTATTACAAAAGATGACAAATTATAAAGATTCATTGATAATTGTAATCTTAGATTCTTGCGTCTTCATCATTGTGTCTTGAAGAGAGTCATTATGACTATTGTTGCTTTATTTCGGTGGAGCCACAGTTGTTGTGTTCTTGATAATTGCTATCATAGATTTTAGTGTCTTCATTACTGTTATTTTGAAGGTCATTGTGACTTCTACAGAGTCATTGTTGCCATTGATAATTGATTGTCGGGTATCATTATAGCCGTTGTATCGGATGACTATTATGATATATTTCTAAACTCTTTGATATTGGCATTGTGCTTAGGATGAATTATTTTGTTCATTTACCACTCAGATCAATTGAATGGGTCCTTCAATTGCTGAGGAGTAACTTTTCTGGATGATTGATCTTTTTGGTTTAATTTGGTGACTTGGCTTTGTAGATGATTCAGAATCAGATTCATTATTGTCTTCTAAAAGGAGAAGCAGTTTGTGGATTAATTTTTTCTCCAATTTGGATTTTGGTTTCGTGGCATTTGATTTATCATTTAAAGAGGGTTCTGATTTGGTTATGGATTCAGATTTGGATGGATTTGGAATGGATGATTTGATTTTTAGATCTGAGTAAATGAACTCATTAATTTTTAATGGAGCTTGGATAAAAGAATTTGCTAGTCTCATAATGAGATAAATACTTGTAAATTCATAATTAGTGGATGCAATTATTTTCTGGGTCAACTTTTCCTACCATTTAACATAGTACTCTCTTGTGAGGATTCCATTTTCAACCGAGTATTGACATTTTAAAATCTAAGGTATTTTGTATTTTATTGAAAAACAAAGTATTTGGGGAAAAGAACCCTCATTGGGTGAGGGTTGTAAACCTTTAAAAAATAAATTGAGGCATTGTCGTAAAACAATTGAAAAAAGTCTTAAGGTAATACCATGAATGGACCACCATTTTAAGAACCAATTTGGAAAATCAATTTTAAATTTGTTATCAAAATTTAAAAATCAAAAGTGAGAAAAATCACTACTTTGATGCAAAAAATCTTGTGCCGTGCATCAATATAATCAAAATAATTATTATTTTTATTTAAAATTATTTTGAAGCTTGAAGGATGGATTTCCAATCCTCCATAGTCATGATTATGAGGATAGAGAAAGAATGATAAAGGCATCTTTACTCAGAGTTTTTGATTGAGCTAATATTTATGGATTCTATTTCTATAAGAATGTCTCAGTAGAAACTAAGATTTTTATTGTGTTGAGGGACATAATAAAATTTAGGAATGAAATGGACTTTAACTATTTGGGTAGGATCTTTCAAATGAGCAAATGAAGACTCAATATGAAAGAGAAATTCGTTGTGTATTATTTGAAAATGTGAAATTGGTTGGTCAAACGATTGAGCATTGAAGGATTGAGTATTTAAGAAGGGGTCAAATTGTTTGACTAGGGTTAATTGGTAATCGGGTCTGATGGACCCAAATATTGTTAACTAGGCTTGGTTAAGAGTAGAAGACTCATCCTTGATTTCTAACCATTCATCACATGATTTATAAAAGTGGGAATGATTTATTTTATTAAAGATTTCACAGCATGCCTATGATCCTATGATATTTTTAAAATTTGTCAGGCATGAAGAAGAAAGCTTCTTTTAATACCAAAAATTCTTTTATTATTTAAAATTTCTTGTCCTAAAAGTTCACAATTGAAATTTTTATGTTATCATAATAGATTTCATTATTTTTGTGAAAACCTAATTTTTCATTTTCTCATACCATTGAATTAAGGTTGTACTGAAATCATGCCTTAAAGTAACTTCTTCTAAAACTTTATCTAATTCATTAATCGAGTCATTTTTTAGATATTCAAATTCATTATGACCATAATTAATGGATGAAGTTTTGAACAAAAAGTAGTTGTTCTACCATTGAGCTTCTTGATTTTAAAAGGATTTTGGTTGAGTATTTTAAGCTCCACCTTTCCGTATTCTAGTTGGTAGGTTTGTCAAATTGCCCCATTTCATAATCCTGGTATAATTTCCTACAAAAGATTACAAGTAGGGTCAATAATTTATTTATTAATACATTGGATAAATTAAATATTAAAATCAAAACGGTTAAAGATAGATTGTTACCTGGTAAAATTTTGTTTGGAAGGAATCTCGAAACAAATTTTACAGATTCATAATTAATTAACATAAATTTTTTATTTAATAAGGCAAATTATATGATTTGATTAGTCACCTTAATAATGAAATAAATTTCAAATTCTTGAAATCTATTTTGGATTTAAACAATTTGATTTTTTTTGCAAAGATAACTAAAATATTTTGTTTTGTTATCTTGGTAAATAATTCAAAATATTTTCAGTATTGCTTGTCATATTTAAAGAAAATATTATCAATCTAAACAATCAAGAAATTCAACCAGTGTTATTTACTAATAATGCAGTCAATTAAGAATTGATTAAAGAATTCAATCATTGTATTCTGAAATTTACTTGAATCGATAAAAAGATCAAGTGGTATTATTTTCCATTTATAATGATCACATATAATTTTGTATTTATCAATTTTATTTATCTGAATTTCTCAAAATCCACTTTTTGTGTCAAATTTAGAGAACACAACAGCATCTCTAAATTTGTTGATTAAGTTCTTTTATTTGGTATTGAATATTTTATCCATTCCAAAATCTCTTTATGAGGCTTACAATTAATTACTGAACAAGAATTTCCTTGTTCAAAGATTTGACTTTGAAGAGCATAATTCTGAGGTTGTTCTTCAATTCTTTCAAAATTTATTTTCCCTTGTAAACATTACAATTGTTTTTCTGACAAGAAATTAAATTGATGGATTTGAAAACATGATTTTGTTTTAAAATTTTCAATTTCTCATTGCAAGGAAAAGAAAGAAGTTTGAATTTAACAGGTTTATCCATGGAATAAGTAATTATCACACCATGCTCTGTTGTAAAATGATACAACAAATAAATGAATGGTAAATCTAAAATAATTTTATTAGTCATATTTTTTGTTGAGACAAATGATACATTGTCTTGGTAAATATAAACTTTGAGTAATTGATAATTGATATGCACTCTTAGTGTCATTAGCAAAAGACAAAGATTCTTTTGTCTTCTTGAAGTACTTAGGAGGAACTAGTCCTTACTGCATATAATTCAAATCTGGTCCTAGATTAACAAGAGTCATTGTTGTGAAAAAATCTTGAATTATTATTTTGACCATTATGTGCCAATTGTTTATTTTGATCTGAATGAGGACTTGGATGAAGTGTTCATTATCTTGATTGGTGATGATAGGTTCTTCGATCAGGAATCTACTAGGTTCTCCTAGTTCACTTGATTTAATTAAACTCTCTATTTTTAGAAGGTTTAATTTTTTATTTATTTCTGTGTTAGAATCTTTTATTTTAATAATTTTAATTTCTTTCTGGAGTTCCTGTAAAGAAACCTTTTTTTTTCTTTTCCTTTCATTTTATCGAATTTTTCAAGTGTTTCTGGATGGCTTGTATTGTTGTATTATTAGACTTATAATCTTCTTTCTTAAGAATTACTTTATTAAGTTTTTCAAGATAATCTTGTTTTAATTCAAGATTTTGAATTTTGCTAATGAAATCCAACAAGAGGTTTTTATTTAGAACATTAATTTTTTGACAACAACCATCACTACACATCATAGAGATGTTAGGAGAATTACTGTCATAACTGAAAGAGTTAGATTTTGAGAATTCAAGATATTTAAATTCTCTTAAATCATCATTATCACTCATATAATATTTTATGAATGTAAGTAATTTTTATTTATGTTCATTAGAGATTTTTAATTAATTAATTTTGTCTTGACAAGTATTTGAAAAATGACCATTCTGGCCATATTTAAAGCACTTTAATTTATTGATAATTTTTTTATTCAATTTTCTTCTAGAATAATTTCTATTCTTAGATAAACGTTTGTCAAAATTTCTATTCTTGGAGAAGTATTGGTTAAAATTTTATGCTTATTTTGTGGGATTGTCTCGTATAAGGCTTATGATTCATTCTAGGGTTTAAATGAGAATTCTTTCTATTTTCATGGGAAGGAGAAATAGTGGACAAACCATACTGCTCATAAAAATTATCTAATTTATATTTTGTAGTTCTATTTTTTTAATTTGTTTATTGATTTTTATGTCAATGCACATTTTCAGACTTTCCTTATGTATTATTGTACCGTGGATGAGACTATTATAGTCTATATTACCTAGGTTATTACTAATGATTGTTCTAATTTTTTGTGTGAACAAATTGGGTAATTTATTCATGAATCTTTCTTTCCTTATCATTACTCTAGATAAAAATATATTTTTAGTCTGTGCCAATTTTTTATTTTGATCTGAATGAGGATTTGGATGAAGTGTTCATTACCTTGATTGGTGATAATAAGTTCTTCAATCAGGAATCTGCTAGGTTCTCCTAGTTCACTTGATTTAATTAAACTCTCTATTTTTAAAAGGTTTAATTTTTTATTTATTTCTGTGTTAGAATATTTTATTTTAATATATTTAATTTTTTTCTGGAGTTCCTGTAAAGAAATATCTTTTCCTTTTCCTTTCAATTTATTGAATTTTTCAGGCGTTTATAGAAGGCTTGTAGTATCGTTATTATTAGACTTATAATCTTATTTCTTAAGAATTACTTTATTAAGTCTTTCAAGGTAATCTTGTTTTAATTCGGGATTTTGAATTTTGCTAATAAAATCCAACAAGAGGTTTTCATTTTTATTTAGAACATTAATTTTTTGACAACAACTATCACTACACCCCATAGAGATGTTAGGAGAATCACTTTCATAATTGGAAGAGTTAGATTTTAAGAATTCAGGGTATTCAAATTCTCCTAAATTATCATTATCACTCATATAATATTTTATGATTGTAAACAATTCTTGTTTATGTTCATTAGAGATTTTGTCTTGACAAGTATTTGAAAAATGACCATTCTAGCCATATTTAAAGCACTTTAGTTTATTAATAAATTTTTTATTGAATTTTCTTCTAGAATAATTTTTATTCTTAGGGAAACGTTTGTCAAAATTTTTATTCTTGGAGAAGTATTGGTTAAATTTTTATGCTTATTTTTGTGGTATTGTCTCGTATAAGGCTTATGATTCATTCTAGGGTTTAAATGGAAATTCTTTCTATTTTTCTGGGAAGGAGAAATAGTGGATAAACCATAATGCTCATAAAAATTACCTAATTTATATTTTGTAGTTTTATTTTCTTTTTTAATATGTTTATTGATTTTTATGTCAATGCACATTTTTAGACTTTCCTTATGTATTATTGTACCGTGGGTGAGACTATTATAGTCTATATTACCTAGGTTATTACTAAGGACTGTTCTAATTTTTTGTGTGAACAAATTGGGTATTAATGAATCTTTCTTTCCTTGTCATTACTCTGGATTAAAAATATATTTTTATACCAGTGGAAATCATTTAGGGTTGAACATCTAAGATACACTACTCGAACCCTTCAAGTAGCGACTTGTTTTGACTTCCAGAGTCAAAATCACTGCTTGAAAGGTTCAATAGTCAGATACACTATTGAACCTTTCAAGTAGTCATTTATTTTCACTTCTAGAATCAAAAGGACTACTTGAAGTTTTCAATTAGTGAGATACTATTTTCAAATTGACTACTTGAATGGTTCAAGTAATACTAAATAGCTACTTGAACCCTTCAAGTGGCCAATATATTCAAATGATTATCACGTTTATCTATACAAAATATCAACTAATCCAAACATGTAGAAAGTTATAATCATCAAGAGGTACAACCTAAACATTAGAAAAAGTCTAGTAAGAAGAATAATGAGTACATGAGTTTCAAATTGACTCTCTAAGTCCTTTTTACGATAAAAAAGTAATGGGTACCTGAGGTTGTCCGTAGGTGGATGTCGTGCCTGGCTATCATGCCAGAGTGCTCTGGAAATAGAAGAAGAATAAGAAGACGACTTGCAGTCTGTCTTGCCGTAGAAGAAGCATAAGAGACCGAGAAGAGAGGGCACATATGAGAATGGAGACGAAGAGGAAGAATAGAGCAAATGAGCGTAAAGAGAAGAAAGAGAAACAGAATTGACGCGAAGAAGAAAGCAACCGTCTTTTCCTACTTGACGGGTAACTGCCTTGGGTAGTGTGTGGACAGTAAAATTTGTGTGATTTTTAGGGTGCCAGTGTTATAAATTTTTGAGTTTTGTAGAAGTGGTATAAAAATCCTAACAAATAATGAAAATGATATATTTATCCAAATAACCTTATTATATTTGATATATGTACAATTTTATGGTAAATTTGTAGAAATTAAATCTTGGAAGGGTACTGTACATTTAAAGCAAAAAAATAAAAAGGTCAAGCATTGTGAAAAACATTCCCACACAAGAAGAGAAGACAGACATGATTGTGGACTAAGTTTAAAGGACTAAAAAGTCGCAAATATTTTCATTGAGATGGAGAAAGGCATTCTCTACTTTATAATAAAGCTTTTGAAAAATATTGGGTAACATGAAAGGGCAGTGATTAGAGTTTTCTTCCAAATTTAAAAGACACTTTCTTACTTCACTTTTGATGAATGAAAATGCTTACCAAAATATGCTACATCCCATTGATCATTACCATTGTGAAAAAAGACTTTGGACTACCTATTAATTAAATTTTTATTTTTGGTTTTGCTTCATTTTTCGATAAATTTTATGTTACCTTTAATAGTAATGTATTGAGAGAATATAGAAAGATAGAATTAGAAGTAAGATAAAGTTCCCTCTCCATTCTCTATTTGTCTCATAATGTTACTTTTAACAATAACGTAGCATGACCTTTCATTTTTCGCTCATTTCGCAATTGAAAAAATTCTAAGAGATCCTCGTTTATTCTAGAGGGGCTGAGTTCTCTTTATTTGAATGGAAATTGTAGTAGTTAACCTTTTAGTAGGGTGTTTTAATTTTTTAGCCATTTTAAACTTAATTGATTTAATAATCAAGTTAGTTTGATCATAATTTTCTATTCATGTTCCATCATTTTCTAAGACATTTAATATCAATGGTTAAATAATAAATAAATTGATTATCTGAAACAATTAATAAATTTATACACGAGTAAAAACATTTTGTTTTCCTTATCCATCCATAATAAGTTTAATTAGAATAATAAGAACATAAAACTGCTAAGTAAAAAAATATGTAAATGATATATATATCGGAAAATATCAATTATATATATCTATATAATTATATTTATTTTGATTTGATTGAGTTAGTTGAGTTATTAATATGCTATTATTGATATAAAGGATAAGGTAAAAATAAATAACATAAGTTAGGTAAAAAAACCTTTCTTTGATTTTGACTCATCTAATAAAAAATCCTTCAATTCTCAAATCAAAAGAGAATAAAAGAAATCCTACTTTCATACAATATTTTAATTGAATTCTATGTAATGATCAATATATTTAGTTTCATTCAATATCTAAACATATCAAAATCCTAGCAACAATCTATATGTACATGATATATATATATATATAAACTTATTAACACTAATAATAACGGAAAATATCAATTAACACTTTCACATATGAAAAAAAATCCACAAGATGTTATTCTATACATGAAATATATCATATGAATAATTTGAATGTAAGTATTTTCATTATTTATATCTATTTTATTTCTATAAGTACTTATATAATTTATTATGAAAATTATTATCTCTAAATATTTTCTCATATATTTACTTATATAATTTTCATTAAATGAATTTTTTAAAAAATTGATAAATCTATTATTGTCAGGAGGCATTCGTTGTATTTTTAAACAAATATATATTTTCTAATAAAAATATTAAATATAAAGTAACAGTAAATAATAATTTAAGTACGTAAATCTTAAAGCAGGTTTTTTAAATTAAATAAAAAGTAAGAATAAATAACAATTACCGTCTCTCTCAATATCTCTTCCCCATAAATGATGGTAATTGTTGGTTCCCTAGGTAAATGATGGTAAAACTTGTTTCTTTTCACTAAATAATTGAAAAACAAAAATAGTGCAATATTGGGGTAAAACAAAAGTTTGAAAATAAATGGTGAGTATGTTAGGTAACATCTCTCCCCCCTCCAAGTAGATGTTGATTCCATAGGTAAATTAAAAAAAAATCTTCAGTTTAAAAAAAAGCTTTGTTCTTTCATTAAATAATCGGTAAAAAAAATGAGTGAAATATTGAGGTAATGTGAAGTGAGCGTATTTTAATAAATAAGTAGTTTTTTAACAATAAGCATATTTTTTGGGTCACACAATTTTTTAATTAAATTCAAATATAAGTAAATCTACATAAATTTAAATAAGCAAATTTACATATTTTTAGATATTTTGTTTTACTTAGATAAGCATATCTAACCATTTTCTTCAAAATTGTTAATTATCTATTTGGTTACGGTTCTTTTTCTTATTTAATGCTTCATCTTATTTATAAAATAATATAATTATTTTCATTAATTATATCTAATTTTAATAATTAGGAAAATATTATGTTAATATTCTATATATTTAGAGTTATATTGTAAAACTCTAATTATTGACTATTTTGCGAAATAAGATTCTAAAATAATATATATACCCCTAAAAACATCTGATTTGAAATAGTAGCCACGTACTTAGCCCATAAAGAACGGTGAAAGCCCATTAGATATTAATTTTCAGGCATGGCTTTAAAGTTTTGGGCTTTAACCACATATTCTCCATTAAAGATCTAGAATTGATAATAGGGTGATAATCAAGAATAAGTAAAAAAAATAATGGTAAATGATGAAACAAAAATAAAAAATAGTCACCTAAATTTAAAAAAAACAAAAAATTCATGTAAAAAATTGTCCCTCACGCGCCAGCGAAGTTTTGAATTTTTGTCCATAAAATTTATATATTATATACTGTATAAATAAAATATACTATAAAAATTACGCTAATATATAAAATATATATTGTAAATTATATAAACTAACAAAATTTGGACACCGGTGCTCACGCGCGCGAGACTCTCTCCACATGAAAGTATGTTTTTCTTGAAAGTCATGTCTATAGGATATTTTTTTATGTTTTTTTATATTTGTGACTTTTTTATGTTTTTTTATATTTGTGGCTATTTTTTATGATTTTTTTTCAAAAGTTGACTATTTATTAAGATTACTATTGATAATATCTATATAAATTTTCAATTCTAAATACAATTTCATCATACATTTTGAAAATATCAAATGTAGCACTTTTCTAATTATAGCATAAATCATATATATATATCAGAGAAAATCCATAAATCATGCCAATCTATTAATTTTCTCTCTCCCACATCTATTATTTATCTCTCTCTCTATATATATCTTACCCTCTCTCTAAAATATCTCCCTCCCCCTATCTCCTCTATCTCCCTCTCTCTCTCTCTATATATATATGTATAAATAGTTACTAGATGTGTATGATTACATTTATAATTATGTATGTATGTGCATATATATATAATGAGTGAGAGAGACAGAGAGATGAGAAAGGGGAGAGAGAGAGAGAGATTTTAGAAAAAAATTCAAAATAATTATAGAATTTATGACTTATGAGAGTTTTCATTTTTTTTAAAAAAAATTGTTAAAGATAGTAAATAGGTGTAATAGGAAGATATATAGTTTTAGTTAGCGGGTCATAAATTTGGTTATTTCTTATGATTACAAAACAGATTGTCTAATTTTGTATTAAGTTTCTAAATAGTTACTAGATATGTATAAAGCCCACTACAAATATGGCCATAGAGAATTTGAAACTGTAATAATAGCTCACTATAGTAATAAAATCTAAAATTCCAAAACCATCTTCCCTTTGCAATAACCATCTTCACAAAGGGCGTCGCCGTTACAACAATGGAGACAATGATGGGGGTGCCTTCATCTACAGCCACCTTCTCCGATAGAGCCGCCATCTCTAACCACCTCCCGTCAGAGCCGCACCTCCACGAAATTTGCCTCCATTTAATTTTATTTTTTCATCAAATTTTCTCTCTTATTTTTTGTCATTGGTTCTGTTATTTCTCATATGTTTCTTTCAATTCTTTCATTTTTGGAGAAAATTAGGGAATTAAGCTAGTTAAAGTGTTCCATTTGTATTATGTCCTTTTTTTGGTTAATTTTACAGTTATGTCCTGTTTTGAAGAGAGATATTTTAGTTAGTTAAGATATCTATTTAATTTATTTTTGTACCCTTATTATAATTGTTTATTTTTTTTAGGTTTTATTGTTTTTTTTTATTTTCTCGCACCTCTCCTTCGCCCCTGCCATTGCAGACCCCATTGTATAACAAATTTTGAGATTTGTTGATTTCAGTGTTTCATTTTCTTCTCCATTAGTTATTTCGGAAATATTTGTAACATAAATAGCAGTTTTTGGTGTATATACTTAGCAAGATTGTTGCAGTTTATATGGAATTGGTTTTGAGTTTTTGGGCAAATTTGGCCATTTTCTCTATAGTAGTTTATACAAAATTGATCTACAATCGAAATCAAGTATATTAATCTTTCTTCATCTTTTTTATTTAATAGTTTTCTTACGAAATTATCTTTCCTATTTTTTGTAATAGTTACATGGAATTAGTTTTGGTTTATTTCTAGTTTTTGAGCAAGACAGATGAAGAAAAAGAGGGAAGGGACATGCTTAGGTGTGGGAAGGGGTATGGTACTGAATGATATAGAAAAATATATTATATATATACACTACAATATATTGATGATACATAAGAATATACTACATCTGTACTACGATATATTGATGGTATATAGAAATATGCTACATATATACTAAGATATATCGATAATATATTAAAATATACTACGGTATATTGATAATACAATTGTATATAAAGATATACCCATGGTACACATGTACAAGTTTTACCGTGAGTAAAAGATTTCGTGATGAAGTTTCTGAAACATTATCAAATGAAAATGAAGAATAGTAGATTCGCGATGATTTTCTACAATTTTGCAGAAGACAGACAGTACGAAGGGGTTATCACGTCGCCACTTTGAGAGGCTATGGTTTTCTTCTTCGTGTTGATTTGACGTAGATTCACGATGATTTTCTATGAATTTTACAGAAGACAGCTAGCTGAAGGATTTTCTCACATTGCCGCTTTTGAGAGGCTAGGGTTTTCGTCTTCACGATTTTGGGCAAAAGAGAAAGGCAAGGAAGCATGGTTTCCTTTTGTTATTAAGAGTATATTTGTCCGTTCACTATTTTTGTTAGTGTTTTCAGCCGGGCCACTACAATTTTCGTCCCTATGTGCGATTCCCTATTTTTTGAGCCATTCACTTCTTTTTTTTAGTTAGTGGCCTAGATCCTAATTAAGCCTTCATTTTTTCATATTTGACTATGTAAATAGATTTTTTACTAAGTAAACTGATTACATACTCGATTAAAACAAACTGACTAAGTGAGCAGATGGTTTACTCTAAGAAAACAGACTGCTTAGAAGTTAAAAGGGTTTTTACTCTATGTCAATATATTATTTACCACGCGTTAGGAATAAGTGATGAACAACAATGACATGAAGAAGAAAGAAGCTGTAAATGTGATTTTCATGTTTGGTTAAGCGAATGGCATGAAAAAAAAAACAATGATAGCAAGGACAATGCTAAAAAATGAGCAGAAGCATAAAGGGATCTGTTGCCATGAAGGCCAATGGCATGAAAGAAGGAAGAAGATGGGAGTTTTAAACATTTCATCAGTAAAAGTAAAACAACTTTTAAGATAATACTTTCCTAAAACAGGGGCCATTTTTGCAGCTGAAACTCAGAAGGGGATTTATATTATGATTTCCATTTATGTTCTAACTTATTGGATTGCTTGATAAATGGCTCATAATCCTTTCCACGGCTAAATAACAGTGGCTTAATTAATAAGTAATGATAATGGTAGATAATGAAAGCAAATGCTCAAGAAATGATTGAATAACATCATTTGCATTGTGTTTGGCATTGATGAGTGCCTTCAATACGTAAAATGGATTCCATGCCTCATGACTACAGAATGAAATTGTTACTAGAATTTGGTGATCTAAGCGTGCCAACTAAAGTCTAAGTTTGACTCTTACTAAAAGACAAATTTACGATGCTGGATTTTTCTATCATGTTGGGGTTTTTCCCCGACATGAGTGCTGGGCCATTATGATTCGTGAATTACTTTTGAAGCAATCTAGGTCACATAAACACAATAGTTAAAAAGTTTTTATTTTTTATTTTTTTTGGGTTCACCAAATATGTACTAGGGTTCATAAAATATATAATGAGATTCATCAAATACATACAAATTAATAATTTTTGGAGGAGTTCACTAAATATGTAATGGGGTTCACCAAATACGTATTGAGATTCACCAAATATGTACAAGTCAATCTTTTTTATGTATTTAGTGAACTCTAGTATGTATTTGGTGAACCCTGATACATATTTGGTGAATCCTGATACATATTTGGTGAACCTCTCCACGAATTATTAATTTGTAAGTATTTGGTGAACCCCACTACATATTTGGTGAACCTCAGTACATATTTGGTGAACTCTAGTACATATTTGGTGAACCCCTTCAAAATTTATAAATTAGTATGTATTTGGTGAATCTCATTACATATTTGGTGAACTTAAGTACACATTTGATGAACCCCTAATGTATTGGAGTTCACCAAATATACATACAAATTAAATTGGAGGGGTACACCATGTATACGTACAAATTAAATTAGAGGGGTTCACCAAATATATATAGGTGTTCACCAAATACGTACCGGGATCCACCAAATACGTACCGGGATCCACCAAATACGTACCGGGATCCACCAAATACGTACCGGGGTTCATCAAATAAGTAAAAATTAATAATTATTGGAGGGGTTCACCAAATATGTACTGAGTTCACCAATTGCATATTGAGGTTCACCAAATACGTACAAAATCAATATATTAAGGGTTCACCAAATATGTAGTAAGCTTTACTAAGTATGTACAAAATTAATAATTCTTACAGGGGGTTCACCAAATATGTATTGGAGTTCACCAATTACGTATTGATATTCACGAAATACGTACAAAGTCAATTTTGGTGAACCCCTCTAAGAATTATTAATTTTGTACGTATTTGGTGAACCACACTGCATATTTGGTGAACCCCAGTACATATTTGGTGAACCCCAATATATTTTTGATGAATCTCTCCAACAAAATATATTTTGAATTTTTTGTGAACCCCTCAAGATTTCATTTGTATCCCACGGCAAATTTGGTGAACACTAAAAAATCCAATCGTCACTCTTTACCCTCCAAACGTCATTTTTCAACCTTCAAACGCCATCCTGAATGTGCAAATCACCATTCTTTGTTGTCAAACACCATTTCATTGCGTCCAATCGCCAATTTACTCCCTAAACGCCATAATTTAACAAATGATCACCAATGAGGGTCATAAACGCCATTTGTTTGGCTCCAATCGCCACTTTTTAGGTCCTAATCGCCATCTTCATTAAATATTCTAAATTTGAATTTTTTAATTAATTACTGTACACCAGACAAATCATCGATAAAAATAGAAAAGAAACTCATTCTCTAAAATGCAAACATTCACCATATTCACTTATTAAGTGAAATTAGATTGGATTAAGTAAGGATTCCCGAAGGAATTGAACACATTTACATAAACTCATTAAAAGTTGTCATTGATAATGTTGTTGTGCTTTTGTGACAAGTATCAAGCGAGACGGGTTTATGCCATATATAATTATAGGTCGTGATGTTATGATGGCCGGTAAATCCTATTTATCGGTTTGACGAACACGTATAACCCTTATGGTCAGATTTAACTAACTGTTAAATCGAACATATCCACTAAAAGTTTGTAATTAAATATTAAAATTTAAAATTTAACCTTTTATTTTATAATTATAATCCCATAAAATTTAGAAAATTAACTCATTTACGTTTTAATATAACGCTATTAATATATTTATCAAATCTAACTTTATTTATTTATCAAAATTAACCCCAAACTTAAAAAACCATATTCCCCTTCTTAAAAAACATGGTACCCACCCTTCCCTCCTCTCCCAACACTTCATTCATCTTCACTCAAACACTCTAATCTCATCATTTCTTCTTCATCTCTTCATAGCTCAAAATTCATCCAACCCAAGCAAAATCTATTGCAACACACGAGTCAAACTCGCAATATCTCATTTCGCACATCCCTTGCAACAAACGAGTCAAACCCACACCCAAACCGAGCCAAATCCGTCCAACTCCATGTCCTTCTAAGATTGTATTATTTCACAAAAAATGGCTAGAGGAAAGCATAAAGTTACAAAGGGAACATTGAGTTCAATGGCGCAACCAAGTTTGAGCGGTTTTAAAGGCTCGTACGATGCCATCGGTTATGAGGTGAAAAGATTTTGTGCAAAGAATCGAAATCTTACTAGTCCTATTCTTCGTATTACTCCAATGGAGCATATATCTCACCCAAGCAAACAAGAAATAAGTTTTTCTTTAAAGATTTTAAATTTTTATGTGTTATACGTGTTAAGACACCTAATAGATACTTGATTCGTTTTGAAAATTGGGTGTTTCTATGTGATGATTGTAGAAATGTGTGGTTGTTGGTTGAAATACATGTGTTGAATGGAAAACTATAGTATTTTTTTGAGTTCCCGTAAAGTGTTCGATGAAATGTCATAATAAATTTATATGACGTAATTTTATCATTGTCCGTAAGGTGTTTGATAAAACGCCACATTGGGCTATACACCATATTTATGTGAATGCCCGTAACATGTTCGATGAAGTGCTATATCCCATTCAAGGAAAGAAAATGTAAGTTTATTTTGTGACAAATTTGGTTATTATGTGTTTTAGTGGAAAAACACCAAATATATACTTGAATCATTGTGAAAAATTGATGTTTTTTATGTGATGCTTCTAGAAATGTATGATTATTGGTAGTGATATATGTTTCGGATGAAAATTATAGTGTATGTTTATATGCCCATAAGGTGTCCGATGAAATGTCATAATAGATATTATAAATTATTGTCATTGCTTTCATTGATATTTTTCCTATATAATACATCTTTCTTCACAATACTTTTTCATTGAGTAATGACTTAAATTTTGGTTTCCTAGGCTGAGTTCTATGATGATGGTGTACGTGATTTTGAGAACCCCACATTGATACCGACGATGCTTCTGGGTTTAGATACTTTATAAGTATCTTGAAAATGGGGCAGATGGATCGCGTCCTCTAGAAGATCATGGCCGAGAAATGGTAGGAAACAACCCACACCTTTCATTTAAATAAAGTGGGTGAAATGAGGATGATCCCACTGGACTTTGCTGCGATTATCGACCTTAAAGTCACTGGTCGACAGCTAGACTACAATGTGGATATGTACAACAACAAGAAGGCGCCGCAGAAGCTAGTCGACAAATCGTTGTCGAAGCTTCGAGAAAAAAAGTTATTTATCAATGAATTTTTGATAAATATGTTAATTATTAGTGTACTACTCCTGAAAAGGAGAAAATATTGACGAGAGTGTTTCTTCTGGTGCTCTTGGGAAGTATAATTTTTTGTGACAAGAGCAACAAAGTCTATTTGTACTTGCTCCCCAACCTACAAAACACAGATGAGATACAAAAGTATAATTTGGGTGGTTCGGCATTGTTTGTATTGTATTGTAATATGGATGCATCATGTCGCAGGAAAAGTGTAGAAACTAAGGGTTTCTAGAGAGCATGGGAGGTATGGGCTTGTGAATAATTTCCGTGTTTTACACTGAGTAGGCCAGTGGATGGTCTAGACATATTCCCGAGAGAAACGCGTTGGATAGACAATGACTCTAGAACAATGGGTGTTGGTGAGAACCTTAAAGAATTTCGTATCAAACTCTGTTATGTGAGGCTCCATGAGATATGTGTTTTATTCGATCAATTCCTATATCTTCCCCTTCTTGAGTATGAATAATGTTTTATTGATAAACTATTTATTTTTGAACTTACAGATCAACTGGAACCTATAGGGAGAACGTGTAAACTTGATGGACTATTGCCACGACAATATACCTCCTACCACCCTAAGGATCTTGCTTCAAGGACCTACTTGTAGAGCATCATACTTGGGTGAGCACGTTGCACCGTAGAGGCCTTAGAGCATCACACTTCATCAATGATGAAGATGGCGATGGCGAAGATACTTATGATGATTTCTAGAAAATGTTGTTGTCTTACAACTATGATGGGGCATATTGATCTTCGCAGGTGCTAAACGTCATGTACTGGTTTTTAAATATAGGTGATTACAGATATTGTTATATAATAATCTAAATTTGTAATCTACATGGTATAAGCAGCAGCAAGAACAACCGCAACAGCCACATGAGCACTAAGAGCATCAGGTTCGGCTAGAGCAACCTTTGATGATATAAGAGTGGCTGAAATCCAACTACCATCATGGTAGATAATGGTTCCACACCCAAATGGTGGTAATGAAACGATCGCCATTCGAAAAGATCTTCCAGGCCAGGGTCTTCCATAAGTTTGATGTCGATTATATGAGTCATGATGTTAATATTTATTATATAGTCATTGAATATCTTATAAACACGTAATTTGAATAATGCAGGTGCCGGTGGCATGCACTGCAGGCATGATGCGCATGATTACCGATCTCAGGCAACCGTTCTTTGATAAAATGTTGAGCGCATGTTAGGCGATGGTGAAGGCGATGGAAAAGGCCAAAGAATCAATGTAGAAGAATGATAAGAAAACTGTAATCACCTATCTTTCTCTAATTGTTTTTTAGGTTGAAACCAAAATATTCAAATTTACTCTTAGCTGAGATTTTGAGTATGTACACTTGTAGGCGAAGTTGTAAAAACGCCTGCAAATGTATGAAACTCAAGGAAGCAAGTATGGGAATGATGATGAAGATGATGAAAATGATGAAGATGTTGAAGATGATGATGATGGTCATGGTGACAATGCGAAGATTCATTTAATGATGATGACGCCCACCATGATGATGACATCGATGAAGATACTGAATCGGAATGAGAACATGAACGACGTACAAAGCATTCACATGATGCTTCGTCAAAAAAGAGAAGAGTCACATCATGACGCTTTATCAACTTTTTATAGTCTCTTTCAAATTTAAACTTGATTCTAACTTTGTTGAGTGTATTTTTGAATTTATTAAATTCTGGCTGCATTTGGTTGGACATATATATTATGGATATAAATATGTATTTTGATTGTGGAATTTCTCATATTTATGAGGAGGTTCTGTCGAATCGTTTTTTTAGAATTTTAAACTGGATTCAAATGTATTGTTGTATTTTAAAATTGGATAAAATTTACAAACCGTCATTCTATCGATTTTGACGATGTTGTTGAGAATAATAAGATATTGAAAGTGGAAGCAGATATTGAATGGCGTTTAGACACAGGCCAAACGCCACTATGAATGGTGTTTGCCGTCCTAAAAGGACCAGTTGGACCCTAAACGCCATTCAGCAATGGTGAGTCACCATTCCTGAATGGCATTTGGCCTGTGTCACTTGGACACATGTCAAACGCCACTGTGAATGGCGTTTAGGGTCCAAAAAGGACCAGTTGAACCGCAAACACCATTCAGTAATGGTGAGCCGCCATTCTTGAATGGTGTTTGGCCCGTGTCAATACATTTACAGATTGTTTGGCATTTGGTTGGTGCCTGGTGGTTGTGCAATTAATATGAGCAATTACTCTTTGTAATCCACCCTTAAGTTCAAATTTTCACTCAACTAAACACATTCTCACTTCTCAATTGCTCTCAACTTGAAATACACTTGCTTCTTCAATTTCTTTGTTTGGATCTTCAATTTTCAACACCAACTAAGTGATTGGCTACACCGATTTCATTTTCATTATTTTCTTTTTAAGATTATGAACATAAGTTAGATTATCCATAAACCGGGGTGAGACAAGTCCAACTATTTTTTTTCAATATAGTTAAGCATCTTCGAAGATGAGTCATCATGATATATCCATAAATTGGGGTGAAACAAGTACGCGGTTGGGTTCATCCACATTAGCAAACTTGAAAAATCAAAATGCCATTGGTGAAAAATTTGATACGTTACAAGAGGCCGAAGATTTCTACTATACATATGTGGTCGATGTTGGGTTCAGTGTACGTAAAGATGATAAATGCAAGAACATATATAGAGAAAATGTGTTGCAGATATGGGTTTGCTTAAAAGAAGAAGCCTGAGAGAAAAAATATATGGGTAGACAGGACACAATACGAGAACCAAGAGGCTTGATAAAGGTGAATTTTCGTGCTTATTTTAGAGTGAACTTAGATAAGAAGGTGAAAAAATGGGTGGTAAAAGATTTTGAGGTTAAGCACAAGAATCCCACCGCCTCATCACAGGACGCGCCCTTTCTTTGATCTAATGGAGCAATGAATGAAGTGGACATGGCTCAGGCAACATGATTGCATAATGTTGGTGTCAGGCTAAGCCAAGTGTATGATTACATGGTCGACTGAGCCGGCAGTTACGAGAATGTGGGGTTCTTAAGAACGCATCTATACAATAAGATGGACAAGCAGCGAAGATCGTAAGTAGTCAAAACTGATTTAGAGGCATCTATTGCTTTTTTACTAGAAATTTGGAGATGGATCTGGGTTTGTATTGCAAATATAACATTGACACGGATAATCGTCTGGCGAATTTGTTCCGGGAAGACTCGACGTGCCAAGTTGACTATCACTGTTTCAGTGATGTATTGACGTTCTATATGACCTACAAGATGTATGCATACAAGAAACCACTTATGATTTCCTTGGCGTGAACAACCACTACAAGACCATGGTATTTGGTTACACGTTATTGGTTGATGAAACTGTGGAAACCTATTAATGGGTGTTGAGGAATTTATTGGATGCCATGAAAAATAAGTTGGTGTAATCGGTCATTACAGATGGCGATAAGGTGATGCGTAAAGCAATCAAGATGCTCCTACCTAATTGCAATAAACGACTTTGTGCATGGAACCTCAAACGAAATTCCCAATCAAACGTGCAAAACCCAAATTTTCTATAGGCCTTCAAGAGAGTAATGTTTGACGTCTTTAATGTGCAAGGTGCATATACATTCAATGTGCGAGGTGCGTACCCATTCGACCCAAACGCATACCTACCACCATTTAACGCACAAGGTGGGTACTCTATGTATAACACAAACATCTCATACTAGTATAATATTCAGTATCTCTCGTTGCAGTAAATATACATTTTGGTATTAACTTGCTTTCATAGTTTTTTGGAAATGTTAATATATGAATATGTACACAATTTACCCTTCAAAAATCTGCTTATTTATAATTGTACACAATAATTCTGAAAAATCTGAAGATGATAACTGTACACAACAACTTAAAAATATGCTTATTTATACATGTACACAATAATTCTACAATATCTATTTATCATTATTGTACACGATAACTTACAAAAATCTCTTTTATTTATATTACCTGGGAAAGATAGCCACGAACAATCTCTGCCCTGATGTCACACATATATCTCAAGACCCACACACCATAATCACTCCTGTAAATGTAATAATAAGTGCTTCATTCAAGGGTGAATGAAACTCAATCAAATTCACGACCAGTGAACTTACCTATTTGATTAGGTGACCACTTGGGGCGACCTTAAAATTTTGAATGAAGAGAAGGTTGCTGGCAGAGGCAACAAATCTATAAGCTTAGGCCAAAATATCAAGTCCATATCTTATAACTATAATTTCACTCACAAAATATAAAAAGGTAATCAATGTCAAAACCATACATGCTATAAGACAAATTACAAGTTATGATGAGGATTTAGAACATACAATCATTTTTACCTTTTTGGTATGTCCCGCATTAAGTCAACCATCTGGCAAGGTGTCCCATACGGTGGCTTCCTCGTCCATGATGGAGATCTTGTCCATAAACAAATGATCTCGACCACCGACCGGAATACAGATCTAGATTGCATAATACATTTACACAATCATACTATGTCAAAATTTAATATCTTATTTACATTAAATTTATTTACCGTCGTTTCTAGCTCAAGCGTTGTCGCGTATCTATCCACGATCTTGTGTTTCCTTACAAAATTATGAAGCTCTACTATTTTTTAAACACACTGAATCTGCAGTGGCACAACAAAAACAAAATATACAACGTACATACAAACCTAAAATAAAAGAGTTTACTGAGTAGTAGATACTCACAACAAAGAACATGGGAAGAAACCAGAATCAGTTGTTCATCAACGCATGACGAACCTCTCAGGTCAAAATACTGACAAACAAGTCTATAAGGTCAGAGCCAAGCCAATTTTCTGGACCGAGATTCTTTAGAATGGTGGCTAGAATGTCTAACGAGTATCTCATTGAAAAATACAAATAAAAGACAAACGCAATCAAAATTTGGAAATGATGGTGTGTCAAAATTTGTTAAATTAGTGTGACTATTACCTATCCTCTAATCTTTTCTAAAAAATATACTCAACTAAGCGCTCATCTCTTACTTCTAGTGGGTCCTACAACGTATACAGACCCACTTTAAATACATTCTTATTACGTTTAGTGGTCGGTTTACCCTTCAAATAGGGTGAATTGAGTAGAAGACCATCTCTTCTCTCCCGGTAGACTCGGATAAGACTTATTTTCCCTAAACACAACCCCAAGTAAGGTGTTCGATTATACATGTTATATATATATAAAAGATGAATTATGATTAAACAGAATAATACCTTGCGACGTCATTTAGTTGTTCCAGTCATAGATGGTTTCCTGACCAATAGTAGGTCACTGAATACATTGTCTGAAGCATCCAGCTGGATGCACCTTTCATCATTATCAACTTTATATAAAGGTGATGACTGGTAGCTCTTCTTCACGGGAGGGACTCATATCCCCGTCAAAACCTCCTTGTTATTTACCTTGAGTAGGGGTGACGCGTGGCTCATCGTCTTGTGCTCGAGACTTACCCGTGTCCCGTTCCAAAAGACTCACCAATGTTGTGCACATCTTCTCTTGGATGGCCGTCATGTTTCTCTACACCTCCATTAAATGTGAAATATCTTCTTTCATGGAGCTGGACTCCGCCTGAAGAGCCACTCATGGAGTTGGACTCCGCCTGAAGAGCGATCACTTGTGCACATAAAGCACCTAGCTCACTGGCTTGCTCTTTAGGTAGATCTACACACACGTCCTCGCGAACGTGCTTATGATCGCGGTCCTCCCGAACCTCGCGGTCACCTGGAACAGCTTGCGTGATTGTATCGATCTACATCATATAAATATATGTGAATTAGTAATAAATAATCAATGATAATATAACCAACCAAATTTACAATATTCTAAAATGCTTATCATGCAGCTTTTAGGTCAAGCTTCTCCACCCCTTGATTGTATAAAATAAATCATTTTTGCAGCGGCCCTGTTGTTCCACCTTATCGGTGAAGGCTGGTTCAAGTCAATATAGTTAGCAGCACATACCAACTTCTCCAGATAAAATAATTGTATCCAAATGAACTTGTTAGCAAATATACATATGTTATAATGCAAACGTAATACCAATGTACACTATATATATTACCTGTATAAATAAGAAACATTCGATAATGCTGTTGTGGTGGTTATTTTGATACCCCGTGACACCATCCACAAAATCTTTAAAACAAGCAGAAGCCCAATGGTCGCGAGTGACATCACAACATGCAACCATAAATGACTGACGATTGGTTTTGATCGAGGAGACAACAAAACCCCAACAGTGTACAACACAAAGGTTTGCCTCCAATAGTCACTGTCAGACTCCTCAATCAAGTTGTTCATCGGAATATCACCTTTGGCGTTCACCCACTTCACCTTTAGATCTTTTATCTCATTCACATCACCATCAAATTTGATCTCCTGCCCACCATTAAAGATGCCTAGTATAGAAGTCACATCATTTATGGTAACTTTGAATGTCGACCCCTGGACATTCAATGCGTGTGTGGCTGGATCGAAGCAACCTAATAGTTGCTGCAAGAAGTTCCTCTTCAACTTGTGGAATTTAATATCCAACAATCCTCTGAATCTCATCTCTACGACCTCTCTCCTTTTCTCGTCATAAACATTTGCAACAAGATCCATAAATTTCTCGGGTGTGCAACGTGTGAGTAACTTCCATTTAAAGGCATGCCTTTTCGGATGACTAGGACCGGGTTGTTCTACTCTGCTTTCAAGGGCATGGGTTTCATTAACCTTGAAATAATTGAGTTTTGCTTCCTTTTTCATACTTCTTCATAACTCCTTCATAACTTACCTAGATCTCTTCGTGTCTGAATATTAAAAACTCACTTAAATTACAATCAAAGTTTATTAATGCCATGTTATAATGTAATGTTTTTTTAAACATACTTACTTCAACACCCCTAATCTCTCCACCTGCCGCCCTAATTTTAGCACATTCTTTCGCAATGTTTTAATTATAAAAAAACAACATTAACATTACAATAATTGATATGAAAATATGTAATATTAAATTGATAATCTCATTATTTACTTACAAGTATTCAAAGAAACCATTATGTACCTTCTTCACATTCACATTTGTGTTAATTATCTGAAATATATGTTACTATAATCAAATTTAGTCCTGTGACAATGCATTCTTATCATGATTATCCCTGATACTTTTATAACTCATTGAGGATCATCTAGTAAGAATGCTAAGGTCCTATGTACCATTAAATTAAGGTTCATAATGTTATGTTCTTGTATACATTTGCCCCTATTATATTATTAATCAGGTTTATCAAATGACTATTTGAGATAACGAATTAATTGGAAGTGGCGTATATAAACAATCTTAATAAATGATAAATATGATGTGAATGTCAATGGCTTGCAAAAATTGAAACACGATTTCACAAAAATATGGTTATGTAAAGAATTTAAAGAATGTAAGAAACTTAGTCGATCTAGTTGCAACATGCTATTCTCCAAGTTTTTCTACAATTTATCATGTTAAAAGAATCATATTAGTAAATTTCAACCATGTAGATAAGCTAGTTAAAAACTCTATAAATGTGAAAATCTCTATAATCATACAAAAAATTATGTTGATCATGTAGTTTTCTCTAAAGTATGATTTTTCCTTTTATTTGATTGTTTGGAAAATAACATGTACAATGGTATTCATCTAATATTAAACATACACCTGAAATAATATAGTTTCCATGAAAGAAAACAATCTCAAATAATATCTCCTTTCAACTACAATATTCCGTACAGAAACATAAAAATGAAAAAAAATGAGAAACTAGCCTACAACATAGCAAGTTTCATTTGATTAAGTAAATCTAATTCAATCTAATGATTTTGAGACAAAAATTCTTATATGAGTTCACATTCCAGAAGTAAATGACTACCAACTTTGTCAATGTCAACAAGTCTTCCCTATTAATGACCAATAATCAAGAGGTTTCATTGCAAAAAAATAAGGAGACACTTTTATAATTGGGTGAAAATCAAACCAATGTTATATTCTCAAGTAAATCTATTCTAAGGACAATAAAATATTAATCTTATTTCTCAAGAGCAACCCACAACATTAAGACATGAACATAACCAGCCCTTTTGCCAAAGCATAAACCATGAAGTAAATAAGTAATACACAAAAATGTCACTAGAAAACATAAATCTTTCATATACAAAGGCAACTCAGATAGTATACTAAATTGATGGTTAACTATTTCTGTTGTTTATAGAAAAAAAACTATGAGCCAACAGATAAAATTATAACGAACTATATTCTCACCTTTTGGTTCCATTGGAATAATGAGAATAAAATCTTAACCATTTGAGATCCATATCTCAATAACATTAACAAATTGTTTTAGGTGAGACTGTATAAATTACATTAATTAAGCCTATATGTTTAAGACAGTAATAACACAATGATTTCTATATCTTCTCATATAATTTATTTTATGTTGACTATATGGAATAATTCTTACAAACCAATTGGTTGTTTGCACGTCAAATTTAATTTGATAAAAACATACACTTGAAGAAATTTTTCTTTTAATTCTTTTCTAAAGACACTAAATTTGGCAAGGAAGAATACATGAAAAGAAGCAACCTTTTGCAATTATATTATTTCAAAGAGTCAGGAAAATGATATAGATTGGCCTCTCAGTGAAGCTGCAGCTACTCGAACTAAATGACATATGTATATTTTTTTTAAAATATTAAACAAAATTTATGTGACTTACTTAACCAATATAAATAAAATGAAATAGTTTATGATTTCAAGCGAGTACGAGGGCTTACTTACTAATGTAAAGAACTAAAATAACTCATTCATACAGACCTCTTCATGGATTTCACTCCCAAAATGAAAATCTATTATAATTCTTGGTGACGATATAGGAAATCTTAAAAAATAATGCATAGAATAGGGACACTCACAGACAAAACAATGTTCGGTAAGCAACACCCACAACAGAACTTCCTAAGAATCTGAAAATGCATAGAAGATGAGATAATAAATTGGTCTCTCCTTCTCCCATAAGCATATCTTTAATAGTAAAATAGTATAATTGAAAATTTTGGAAAGAAACGACTAGTTTCTTATTTCTTCTATCATTCTTAATAAGAAGGTGTATGATTCCACGAAAATAAATCAAGTGAAACAAAAACAACAGTGAAAAATAGGCAAATAATTATATCACCAGAAACTAGACCAATGTCATATAAGCCCTGGTTCATTTCTCTCGACTTGAAAAAAACTCTCTATAAATAAATTTCACAATTTAAAGGTGATAAAGCAAGTTATTAGTATATTTTTTTTATAAAGAAACCAAAGCCCAAGTAATAAATATAATCAGTTTGTAGAAAAAAGACCATCTTTTAAGATTATGCATTCTTCAAACTTCAAAGATCACAATATCAACACATTTAGATGTAAAAATTAGAGTACCCTTGCTGAAAATTTACATACAGAGCATGAGCAAAATACATATATTATGGAACCATTGAATTTTAGTGTAGAAGGCGAAAAATAAAGGCCAAAAAAGGCACCTATATAACACAAAATTAGAAGTAAATAGCAAGATAAATAATTTATACTATGACCCTTACTTTACTCACCCCACTCTATAAATTCGAGTACTCTAAACTAAGACCCAATCACTGACAAATAGAACTCTTAGCTTCACAGCAAACCCACAATTTCAAGAAATTATGACAAAGGAGGATTAATCCCAGTATCAATACTAGAGAAAAAAATTTCAGCATTGAAGAGGAACCCTACAATGCTTCAATTAATTAAGAAGACTTGTTTACTAAGTTTGACTCTTACTAAAAGACAAAATTACAATGCTTCAATTAATTAAGAATACTTGTTTACTTCAGGGAAGATGATAGAAAATAAGTGTGAAAAAAGAAGATAATTTTAGATTAAATATTTAACTTGAAACAAATTACAAGTGAGTTGAATGAGCCTTTAAATATATTAGTTCATAACTTATTTCTTCCACGCGATGAATTATATAATAAAAATTTAATCAATATAATATCTTAACAGATTATAAAATATTAAACGTACAATAGTTAAATATATATGAAAAATGAAATGGGGTAAAGTATTCTTTCAAATATTACAATTCCTTCAAACTATATTAATTTTAATGGTAAGTTTTAACTAATAAATTTACATTTAAGTTATTATTGACATTTTTCATGGACCTTGTTGCATTACAATAGTAGATGTTAAAAGTACGCTATCTTACTTTTTAAACATTTCATTATTAACTATGTAAAGGGCAATTAAGAATTTTAAAAACAGTTAGAAGTATATTGTCTAAAAATTTTAAGTGTCATTGATCATTTAATATGAAATTATTAAGTAGTGAGAGCAATTTGCCAAAAAAAATTCTCCCCCTTAGTTCAATTTAGATTCACTAATTAATAAACACGAGCGCATTAGCACAATCTATATATTGTAATCGAAAAACACATGCTTTATGCGTGTTAAAGTAATTTATAAATATACAATAAGATTAAAAGTAATAATTACATGAGATTTGAAAATTATTATAAATCTCAAATTAAAGTAAAATAATAATTATAAAAATATTATTTTATCATTTTTACAACTAACGATTGCAGATAAAATGGATTTTGAAAAGATATGTATCACATGGAGATGAAAATTTATCTACATAGAGTTTTTGAAATTAAATAATGACTTATTAGAATTGGATATTGTGAGATTAGATAAAAAAGCTGAAAAATATTACTTGAGAATAAAAAATAGAATCTTATAAACTACAGATAATGGTGACAGAAAATTATTTACTATAAAACTAAAAACAAAAATGTAGCAATTATTGAAATGAATTCATCATATATCAACTAAAAAATTCATGCAGAACGACAATTATTCATTGTTATTGACTAAAATAATATCTATGGTATAAACATCTCTAAATTCATCTACACAAGCCTCTACATTCCAGTGTAAAATATGAAGTTTATAAGATATTATAAAAATATACCAGTAAATAAAATTATAAATTAACTAAAAATAGAAAAGAAAAAGAAAAACTTAATATATTTTATATTTAATGGGACCCTAAAGGGAAGATTTAATTTTCTTGTTTGAAACCAAAAACAAGTCTTCTAGAATAAATGCTATCAAGTACATTTTGGGTGCATCCGGGTGTGTTACTTTAGACCCGAATGGTTTGAGTGGCGGGTTGGCCGTATTTTGGAAAGCTAATAATATGGTGGAGATAGTTAAATATTAGAATTTTTTCATCGAAATTAAAATATTTGACGAGGAGAAAAATCTGCATCGGAGGTTATTTGCGATTTATGCCAGCACCCAAGAAAATATTGGAGAAGAGCAATTTAATATATTGAGTATCGGATAAAGAACTGTGGGGAAAATTGTGTTGTACTGGGCGATTTCAACGACCTTGCTTTTTCCCATGAGAAAAGTGGAGGTCAATCTCGTAGCCCTGCATCCCTTACCCTTCTCCCTTCCTTTATGAGAGAAGGAAATCTTGTTGATATTGGCTATGTGGGTACCACTTTCACGTGGAGCAACATAAGAGAAAGGAGACACTTAATAAGAGAAAGGCTTGATCGTTGCTTGGTCTCGGCGGATTGGCTCTTTGATTATCACACAGCTCGGCTCTATTATTACATATGCCCATGATCTGATCATGTGGCCATTTTATTGACAACATCCGAGAACCTTAGGAAACCTAAACCCATCTTCCGCTTTGATTGTCATTGGTTATCGGTTAAAGGATGTAAAGAATTGATTCTCCAAAGCTGGAATAATGATCATGACTGCCACTCTTCAAACCTACAAGTTAAACTATATAGTCTTAAAAATAAGCTGGTTGAATGGAGGCGTTCAACTCCCACGGCCAACTCAAAAATTTTAATGGAGAATTTGAAAAGCCAGATGACTGAATTATATAGCACCGGGGAAGCAGATCTAACAGCAATCAGATCTCTCGAAAACTCAGCTCCAAAGAGCTACGAAAGAAGAAGAGAAATACTGGCGCGATTGAGCTCGGACAAATTGGTTGCTGCAAGGAGACAGAAACACCAAGTTCTTCCACACTAAAATCTCTAGCAAAAGAATGAAAAATAGAATATTGGGTCTAGAAATGATGTTGGATGCTGGATAATAGAAAATAGATCGATGAGGACTATAGTGGATGATTATTTTCAGAACATTTTCTCATCCTCTCATCCCTCCATGGAGTTTGTGGAAGATGCTTCAAATGGCCTCAATGCTCGACTGAATGAGGCATACAGAACAACCCTTATCAGAAATCTCCAGGACTTGATGGTTTTTCTGCTGCTTTTTTCAAACAATGCTAGGGAGCTTGCTAAGGACGATATAGTTGCTCTTGTTTCCATCTTCTTTTGGGATGGAGTCCTCCCGAATGGCCTCCATACGTGTGCCTATCAATTTCTCTCACAAGTTCATGAACAATGGTTATGTTATCAGATATTAAACGATCTTTAATAAACGCACCTTGCTCTTTAGAGATAATGATAGGAAGAAGTCGACTCAGCCTGTTGGATAGGATCTTCGTGATCACCTTGTAACTAAAGTTACAAAGACTGATTGGCCTGAAATCTGAAAAGGTGGTTGGAGATCCCTTTTTCGGAATAAAGGCAATTGCTCTTGCATTGATCGACTAGGGATGATACCACCATAAAAGAAATACAGAGCAATCAAAGAATTTTTTTTGATGTCCCATATAGTCTGGTAGAAGGTGCAAGAAAATCCATCAGGTTCTGGAGACCTATGAGGATCTGTCAAGAGAACAACATATTTTATGTCTTCTTCCGTTGGAGGTGAACTTAGCATCTAATTTTCCTCAATAGTAACAAGGCTTGGGATGTTTTGTAAGGAGCATAGCTCATTATCGACCGATCAGCCTCTACATTGTCTCTTATAAAATTATTTCGAAGGTGCTTACTAACAGGTTGAAGGAGATCATGGACAAGATCACCGGGCCATTTCAGAGTGCTTTTGTTTTAGGAAGATCAATAGAAGATAACATCTTCATTACCCGTGAGATCCTTCATTCGCTTCGAACATGTAAGTCAGGTAAAAATTAGAAAGTGACTATCAAGGTTGACATGTCCAAAGCCTACGACACACTCGAAAGGATATGTATTATTGAAGTGTTACAAAAATTGGGTTTTCCTGAAAAATTGTGCAAATGGATATATGCTTGCATCTCTACAGTCACTTATAGTGCCATTATTAATGGAGAGACGGGCAGAGCGATTATCCCCAAGCGGAGAATTCAACAAGGTAACCTTCTTTCTTCCTATTTATTTATGTTATGTGTGGAAGTTCTATCTTCCTTGTTTTTACAGGCCGAATCTAACAAGGAGATTAATGGGTTTCTGGCAAATAGAGGTGGTATTTCTATTTCGCATATGTTTTTTGCTGACGATTCATTATATTTCTACAAAGTGAAAAGGTCAGAGTTTCATGCAGTAGCCAATATATTTTCTAAATATTGCAAAGCCTCAGGACATGATATTAATTATGACAAAAGTGCCCTATTTTTTAGCTCCAACACACCTTCATTATTTGCACATATCTTTGGGTAAATATTTGGGCATTATGTCAGATTTCAGTTTATCAAAGAAAGAAATATTCAAAGATATTATGGATAAAACTATTAAGAGAATTACGGGATGGTCAGAGCATTTTCTTTCTTCAGCTGATAAAGAAATTTTAATTAAATCAATAGTCATGGCTATTCTGAATTATGTTTTATCGTGCTTTAAACTTTAAACTTTCAGCTTCTCTTTATCATAATATTTGTAAGCATATTTCAGATTATTGGAGTAACTCCCCAAACAAGGGCGGGTGCAGTGGTGTTCGTGGGAGAAACTAGCTCGACCTAAATTGAATGGTGGCTTGGGATTCAGATATTTGATACTTTTCAATTTAGCCATGCTTGCTAAACAAGGTTGGATGATGCTTACTGGTCAAGCCCCCCTTCTCTTTAGCTTCCTAAAGAGCAAATATTAGAATTGTGATTTTTGGCTGCTAAGGTGGATTGTAAACCTTCTTGGGGCTGGATAAGCTTATTAGAAGGAAGGAAAATCAATCCTTCAACATGCAATTATATATAATTTCAGAAATGGCTATTCTGTTAGGATTTAGGATGATCCGTGGCTTCCACATCCCATTTCTTTCAAGACCATTTCACCTAGGAAAGATAATATATTTTTTGTTAAAGATATTCTCTTGCATGATGGAAAAGGGTGGGATGAAGAAACGATTTATGAATGTTTTGTTGAAGATGATAGTAATCTTATTTTGAGTATTCCTTTCGGTAGGTTCAGTAGAGAGCATAGCTTCATGTGGTTCTATACTAAATCTGGGCAATATTATGTAAAATCTGGATACCACCTTGCATGTGAGTTAAAGAAGAATGGAATTATTGGCAATTCTCCCATTGGAGTTTCTAGCCTAGATAACAAGTTGATCCCAGCATGGAAGGCTTTATGGATGCTAGAAATTTGGCCAAAGCTCAAAGTTTGTTTATGGAAATTTTTGAATAATTTCATAGCTGTTAAAAATTAGTTGGTAAGGAATTGGAAGACAGTGGACACCTATTCTTCAGATGTTCATTTTCTCAAGCTTTTCGGTTTGGCTCCACCTTAAATCTTAAAACGCAGGATATTCCAGGTAGCAATTTCTTGGATATGTGGTTGTGGCTGATCAACAACCTACCTTCAGAGAATCGAGACTATTGCATGATTTGGATTTCCTACGGGTTATGGAGAATCTGGAAGGCAAAGAATAAGATGATTTTTAATGAAATGGATGCTTCCCCTAGTGAAATTCTTAGTAAAACCCACGAGGATATTGTGGAGTGCTGGCATGTGGTCCGCCCAGATGAAGTGCTGTTTTCTGCTCTAACAAAGGGGAGCTCGTCGCCTTCTTCCTCGATTTCTTTGAGACCAATCTGCTCTCCTTCAACCTGGAGGTTGTTTCTTGATGCGGCGGGATCTCCGGCCTCAGATAAGTGTTGCCTAGGATAATGCTTGATTAATCCAATAGCTCAGTGGTTATTGCATGATAAAGATGGATCAACAAAGCTCTAAATGTAGTG
The DNA here is from genome assembly GCA_003255025.1 of Datisca glomerata. Classification (NCBI taxonomy): domain Eukaryota; kingdom Viridiplantae; phylum Streptophyta; class Magnoliopsida; order Cucurbitales; family Datiscaceae; genus Datisca; species Datisca glomerata. The sequence goes on from QANY01003393.1 coordinate 654,478, forward strand.
GTCGGGGAAGCTCTAGCTGTTAAGTGAGGCTCTTGAGGAATGTCTTCAATAGAGTCTCTCATCGATCTCAGTGTTTTCGGATGCTCTCAATCTGATCAGATCGCTTAATGGTTATAGCTCACTAGAAGGGAATCTCCAATCTGCTGACTTTGATATTAGTGTTATTAAGGGTTTTTATGAATCTGTATGGTTCAATTTTGTCCCTAGAGCTAGCAATACCATAGCTCATAATTTGGTAAGATTAAGCTTTGTTGAGGATTGTTACTGTGTCTCTAGTCGTCCATTTCCCCATAACATTTTTGGCATTGCAGACTGTATTTTATGTTGTTTAATGAAGTCTTCTCTTGACCAAAAAAAGTCATTTTTAATATAGTAAGCATAAGTGTTAGCTAGATAACGCAATGCACGTGATTTGTTTTACTATTATCAAATAAAAATATCTGAACCATTTAGTATGTAAAAAATCATTATAATAGAAACATAAACTAATCTAAATAGATGTACAATTATGCTCTATTTATATTTTCTAATGCATAAAACGCATAGAATTGATTCTATAAGTGTCAAGTTATTAATAATATAATTTTTTATTATGTATAAGATGGTCTTGTCAACTTCTGAGTAACAAAAAAAAATAGTCAATTAGAGACTTGTCTTTTTATATTTTAGATAATAATAATTAGCAGAAATATATTTGAAGATGATAACGCCAATAAAACGGTTAAAAAACTATTCTTACACTTTTTGTGTTTAATTTTGAGTTTAACCATATTATATCAATTGTTTTGAAAGTAGTTCGGATTCCAAAAAAACATTTTTTTCTCTTTAAGCCTAATTTATATAATATTGATATTGATGAACCGTTATCATTTGATGTGCACTTATTGTATTGAACTGAAATTTCACGATGAGCCTAAGTGTCTTGAGTAAACCGATGTCTCTAAGTTTTCGAGCTGTTGATTTTACTAAAGATCAGGGGACAAATGGTATATGTTGATGTAAAAAATCTCTCACCAGAACGTGTGCTCCCCTCTTAGCCTAGAACTCCTTTTTGTCCGAAAATCTGCAAAACACAAATAAAGAACCCAAAAAATGAAGAGAATCGGAGGTGTTTTCCTTGCCTAAGGGTCTTCAATACCTAAGTCAGTGTCCTGGTAGAAATTTGACAGAGTTTTCCTAAGAGGGAGTTGCTTAATTTCTTCTGTAGTAGGTGAGGATATTTATACATGAAGCCTCAGAGGAGGAAGCGTGTCGAAAAAGCCTCGGTGATGTGGCAATTATTTCTTGATATGACTAGTTAGAGGCGATATTCAATGCCCTTATCCCCCAAACTGACATAAAAGGTCGAGATGAGTTGAAAGAGTAATGTCTGACATAGGAGGCAGCTTAGATGCGTGAATCAGGGGACAAATAGGAAGGTACCATCTCGACTCTTACTTTCGGCGTGTAATGATGGCGTTGACGTTGGATAGTTATCCAGACTTTCAAATCTTCGCGTAAGTATTCGTTGCTCCTTATGAGCTTTGCCCTGCCTGACCTGTCCTTGTCGTAAGTTGATGATGTCAGGTCGGATAGGGCGCCTAACCCATGACTAGGGCTCGGCTGGCTTCACATGTGACACTCGATCTCTAGAAAATACCCATAACAGTATATCCCGAAGGAAAACTAACTCATGGACTGGGAATGAATGAAGAAGGGGGGTCAAAAGGCTTCTCTGCTTGTCTTGCTTTTGGATTGTACATTTCCAACTCTTCTTCTAAAATTTAAATGCACACAAAATGTGATTAGTTCATATGTCTTGACTCTTTGACTTTGTCGTGTGAGGACTGATAACATTCTGCTTGGACGAGAAGATTAATCAAGATATATATTCATTTAGAAATTCTTTTTTGACGTACGATATTCAAATTATGATAGAAATTAAAATTTTTTGATTATAGAATATATCTATAATATATCTCCCTCAATACCTACCAATACCGAATTGAATTGATTTGCTAAATCCTAACATGGATTCTCTACACAACGAAAACTCTAAGGATTAATAGAAAGCTATGCAAATATTTCGATAAATTTTTTGAGTGTAGTGCTTAGGTGTAGTGCTAAAATTGTGATCAATAAAAATATCCTATTTTTCAAAAAAGTTTATGTAATGTGAAAATACCGAAATTAATATTGACTTGTTAAGAGAGTTAATACTAACATAAAAACACATCAATATATTAACTTCTTATCTAAATATACGTAGATTTTAAAGAAAGAAACTAAGAAGGCCATATTACAGAAATTTTGAATTTTCAACGGCTCTATAAATTGGCCAAAGCGAAACTCAAGTAAACCATAAATACGAACTTGAAATTCTCTCTAAATATCAAGCACAATTCTATATACGTCATTGTAATTATGTCAGGATATTAATGTATAATCATATTAGAAAAAAGGTATACGTGCAAGTATTTTGATGAAATTTTTTCTTCTAACTATTAATATAACTTGTTAAATTACACTTGCGGTGAAAGTGATATGCACGCTTTTGTTTCTTATATATATAAAAGGATTTGAGTGAAATACAAATATTAGTAAATAAAATAAAAAATTACAATTATAACTTGTATGATTTTCATAAGTGTTGCTCATCAAAATGTCTTCAATTATGTTAGAAGAACATATGCATGCACTCTATACATTTTTTAGTTTGATTTTTTAGTATATATATGATAAATGAACTAAAAACATGTTTTATTGGTTTTATTGATTATTGATTGAATTTTCTAACATATTTCTTAACAATGAAATTACTAAACATATTCTCATATTTAAAAATACAATTCAAATTAAAGATGATAAAAAAATAAAAAGCTTGCTCCATATATACATCATTTTGAAAACTAAGGAAAGAAGAAAAATTAACAATTAATGATTTCGAAGAGTATTTTGAAATTATAAATAAAGATAGAGGAAAGATAAAAAAAAAACTATCCACCTCCTTATCTAATTTTTAATATCTAATAATTGCAATCATGCGTTACACGTGAAGTAACTATAAAATCAAATATATGAGACATATCGTGTTTTAGAATTATCATATATTATTAAACTAATATATGATTATTATTTTATCATTTAGAATACATATAAACGTATGTATTCAAATATATATTAACATGTAAAGTTACATTAGGTAAAAAATTACCAACCAAAAAACTAAACACTTAGATTATCATTTTAGAGATTGTATACATAATTACGTATAAATTCTCCATAAATGTGTTTTATTGATTCTTCATTTTTATAAATTATGAATTATGGATATTATGAATTATAAATAGATTGTAGTTTATATATTACAGTATTACTATTACAAAAGTACTATTATTATTTCATTTTTGTTGTAATTGTTATTATTATAATTATTTTGAAACTATTTTATTATTTGAATATCAAAATTTTAAAACAACTCGTCAATTTTCATAATTAATTATTATTCAACCAGACACATTAGTGGGCTATTATTTTGTTTAAATTTAGTGGGAGAGTAAATATAAATGAGAATTTCATTAATGATTTTATTTAAGATTAATACCAACTAATAAAGAGTGTGATACATGCACTTTTTTTAATTTTTTTATAAAATTAGTAAAATAAATGTATAAATAAAATTGTTCAAAAATGATTCTCCTAGACATCGTCACTTTTAATATATATTATAAATTATAAAGTATAAATTATAGATTAGTTAATGATAGTCACCACGTTAACACCACCAGACCCGGCTCTTCTGCGGTTCTGCCTCAAACCCACACCAGAAAGAAGTAGAAATCGACCC